>JBAMAX010004561.1:0-244360 GCA_037043745.1 Chymomyza amoena
AAAAGGCGGATAATATAATTTTAAAACTTAAAGAAAATTGTGTATTGTTTAAAATATCGAAAGTCTCAGCAAAATATAAATTTTGTTGTGACATTAGCCCTGGGCATAGCTGAGCTATCCCAGCCGTTGTTCTGGACTAAACCAGAGGTCGTTACAGTGTTTTGCGTGCTCGGCGATTTTTTTGTTTTCGGTCTTGGCTCCTCTGGCCGCTTCCATTGGGACGATTGGGCTTTGGTATCGATATCATAACCATATACCCATGATTCGTCACCAGTTATGACCCTTTTGAGTAAATCTGGGTCGACGTTGACGTCATTCAACAGCTCTTGAGCGATGCTCATGCGACGGTTCTTTTGGTCAAAATTTAGCAATTTCGGAACAAACTTCGCTGACACACGTCTCATGCCCAAATAGTTAGAAAAAATTTCATGGCACGAGCCAAGCGATATACCGACATCCTCAGCAACTTCTCTGATAGTGATTCGACGATTTTCCAAAACAATTTTCTTCACTGCTTGAACGTTTTCATCAGTTGTTGACGTGCTTGGGCGTCCAGAGCGAGGCTCGTCATTGGCATCTTCCCGGCCATCTTGGAAGAGTTTCTACCACTTGTAAACTTTTTTTTACTCAGAACAGTTTTACCGTATGCTACTGTCAACATTTCAATTTGACTTAATTTTATTTTTTACACAAAATTTGATGCAAATCCGTTGATCCATATTTTTCGATAGCAAAAAATCGCCGAGCACGCAAAACACTTATAACTTTTACGCCTCTCAACACACCTCGTATATAGATTTAATCATTATTTTTTTTATATAATTTTATAGCACAAATTAAAAACTTAAATAGATGAGCTGTTAAAAATAATCCGGCATTTTAATAATGATATTAAAAACGGTCAAAAAAGAATACGAAATGTAATGCTATTGATGATCATGAGCTCAGCTTAATTTCATGTGCCAAAGTTACAACTAATTAATTTTCTCTAGAAGTTTTATTACAATTACCTGTAGCTTTTAATTTGCTTTAATTTTGTCATAATTCATGTCAATTCGTTTAACGCTCAACTAATTAAAATCGCCTAATTAATTATCAGCTGTGTGCCAAAAAAAATGTGTTAAAACAGCATTTCGTCAACCAAATTTCAAAATTGTGTTCTTAGAAGCTTAGAACGTTGAGTTTTAATTAATTAATAATTTATATTAAGTCAAAAATGTCTAGAAATGTTTGTAATATATAAATGCCATGCCCTTTATTGCCCAAATTTAAAATAAAAACACAAATGCAGCTATTTTCCGTATAACCGTTTAAAAAATGCCAGACTAGTGTTGTAAAACAGCTGTTGCGGCCACACATCGTTTGCACATCGGCCATATTTGTAACGAAATATGGTCACACTTTTTACAAGTAAACAAACAGCAATGCAGTTGGCAGCTATTATGGCCATTATTATTAAAAAAAAAGCATAAACATTAAGTGATATACGTGTAAATTGTTTAATGTTTATTTACAATACTTTATTGTTTTTATAGCTTATTAGCGCAAAAAAGTGTATTGTTGCTTCGTTGGGTCTGCTGCTGTAATCTTTTGATTTTTTGCTGCAGTCCTCGTCGGGCCCTTAAATCGTTTTTTGTTTTGTCTTTTTTGTTTTGGTTTTGTGAATTTTCCGGTTTCTTTTGCCTGCTCGCTGGCTGCTATTAACTCTAACCAATGCATTGTAAGCTTTTTGTGGACTCTTGTCTAGAGAGCGCTGTTACTTGTGCGCCTCCTTGTCGTAGGTTAGTCACACAGCCCAGCACAGCCGGTTTTAATATTATTTGGTCGCTAAGTTGTTCTGGTTACACGGGGTCGAAAAAGTTCTTAAAAATAGTCGTCATATACACGTTACGTATACCAATATACAAACTAAGGGCCACACATTTGATTGATGGTGTCAATGACTCTTAACTTTATCAAGCACAAGTAGCAGGCCAGGCATAGTTTAGTCCGTCAATGCAACGAAGGTCAATCGTACGTTGCACTATTTATATATTTATTGTGCACGGTATTGATGTGTTTACATCTAATATTTCTAGCTGCCAGCTTATCAGCACAGGCTGATAATGCTCTATAAGGCAAAAGAAAGAAACCCTTAAGAGCAATTACTTGGAGTTCATTAACTCACTTACAAGCAGCATGCTTCATGCCTCCATACCAGTTAGTTGCTGTTCCAAGTGCTCAAGAGCGCAGCAAATGCACATTGTCTGATCGAGGGAGAGATATGCAGAATACGAGAGGGAGAAAATTGTACCATGAAATGTCATGCTTAGTCATGCGTGTTGTTTGTTGGCTTATCTTTAAAGTCAAACAAATGTAGTTTACCCAAAATATGTATATATATATCTATGTAAATATAGGCATTATTGGCAAATACTTGTTTTTTTCGGAACGATGATTCATGGCTGGCAGAGATCTGTTCATATGGCTGTTAGCTAACGGCTTCGTGACACCAAATCCCAATAAGCTTATCATTACAATGCCAGGTTTTTGTTTTCCAGTAGTGTTCTAAGGCCGTCTAAACTTTCGCTTTGCCAACCACCGCAAAGAAATACAATCGAAAAAATGAATGTGTCGTGCTAGTTTGCAACTTTCCAATGGAACACACGCCTCAAGGCCCCCCGCTCATAATTCAATAATAATAATAATAGCAGCTACATATTTAATTTGCGCTCGTGAGCATCGTGAGAATTTCACATTACATAAAGGCGCAAATCTTAACTAAGGAATGTCTATTTACTTAAAGCTAGTCCAAGTGACTAAACGTGCCCACAACAATACGGCTGTACAGCTCTTAAAAGCCTCATCTACGTGCCTTTAAGGTATGGAGCACTGACGTGTTGCTAGCTTCTACCTTTCTAGCCTGTAATATGATGCCCCAGCTAAAACAGCTTTGGCTTGATTATTGTGAAAAAAATATGTCTGTAGACATACATCAAGTCACAAGTATTGGCAACGTTTCTAAAAATAATTCGAAAAATGTGCGCTGCTCGATATTGAATACGATAATTTTATATAATATAGGAATTCTAATTGATTTAGATTTTGTTTGGTTGCGCTGCTAATGAAAAATAAATACTTTTATGGTAGCTTATCGAAGACAAAAACTTGAAGAAATATTCAGCAAATATTTTGTGGGCTATAAAATGATTCAGTTGAGCAATGACGCATGTCGCCAACCAACTGAAATTCCCTAACCACCAAGAAGTCTGGGTTGCCTGCAGAGTTGTTCAAGAACAGCATTGAGTTGGTAAGGGGAGGGTGCATGCATCAAAACGATGATTCAATATGTGGCCTGTTTTGGTGTAAGGGTGACCCCAATTATTATAACAACAGTCTTTTTGCCGACAATATGTTTAATAAAGTAAATTCATAAGCGGAGGCGTGCAAAAGGTGGCGTCTCTGAATTCTATTCGATTATGCAAGACTTCTTAAATGATATATGAGCTGCAGTACCTCGGGACATTGAGAATTATTTTAATCTAAGCGCAATCTTATATGCACATTTGCTATTTATTTATTACACTAAATTCGTAAGACTCTAGCAATTTTTCAAGTCAAAATGTTTTAGTTTTGCACAACCTTTCTCGACCGCACAGGGTTATATTACTTAAATAATTCTTTGGAGATTCTTCTATATCATTAAATTTGCAAAGTAATTTTAGAAAATATTTGACTTTGAAAATTATATTTCAATTCTTTATTAGATGCTGTAATTGTAAAATATTTCATCCGTAGGCTTCCAAATGTTTTTTTTATATCGTAAGGGTGTATTTAATTCGATGTGTCTTCTATATCCTTTAAGACGCCCTATGGTCCAATAGGAGATAAAGAAATTAAATATATATTCTACTAGTGGGCCGTTGGACGTTGTTTTGCCCAAACTTTTTCAATACTCTTAAAGTGTATAAACATCGTAAGATTCTCTAGTTAGTTTATCTAGACAATCATAAGATTTTTGGATTAGTTGACTTTCATGACTGTCTAAAAAGCCGTATGGACGAACTTAAGTATTCTTAAGAGACCTCGCATCTCTAATAAATTCATGTTTCACAGAAACTACATTTTAACCACTTTTGCGACTACGCTTCTATATCTCACACAAACACATCGCAATAGGCTTAAAACCTCCGTATTGACAACCTCTAAAACTACGCTAAATCAGATTTGAAATTCATCTACGCATTCTTGAGAACATCTGTAACACGTAAAACATAAGTTTCTTATATAGATATGCTATATCTTCATTGAAAAAGAGTTCATTAAAAATACTAGTATTTAATACGGTATTAATCGTATTGAGTCATATAATCTGCTCGTACCTCTTTAAAAATGATATTCCGCTTGGGCTATTTAATATAATCATACACAGACACTGAATCGGTCCGAAAAGTAGTCAAACTTACGCAAAAAAAATATACATACAAAATATATATCATAGTGGGACCAACTGCACAAGAAAAATCGGAACATAGGCCCGTTTTTGAAAGCAACGTCCCAGTGTCCCGGAATGTCCGGGTGGCTCGGATTTCCATACAACAAATTCCCTGAATTTTACAATTTTTTTTTTTGAAAGACGAAAGAAAGAATCCAGTATTGTTTAAACAGACTATTTTCACAAGATAAATTTTATTTTTAACAAGCAACCGAGAAAAATAGATTGAAACGTCAATACCTTTAACGTTCTTAAAAATGAATAATAAAGTTTTGTTTTCCCAACAAAAATGGCTCGGTTTTGAGTTCAAGTAATTCGGATTATAGTACTTTTTCAGAAAAATGTTCCAGGTACGCTCAAAATTGAGTTGGCCACACTATATGTGAGTCATCATTGGGAAGCTGTGGAGCTGGCGCGTTGTCGGAATGAATTTGCTTTCAGTTGCCGGAATGCAGATGCGGCGTTTTCTCAGCTAGCTTAAGAACCTCCAAGCAAGAAACTTTTAACAGGATTGACCCAGTTCTCTGTGGATTGACACCTTTGGAATCTAAAAATTATATTAGTCACACTTTTCTGCTTCGAAATGCTCACGCGCGTCATTTTTCTCAGTCGTTGGGAATATATTGAAGTTTGCCGTTCTATGCAGTGAAGCTCAGTAGTCAGGAGTCTCAAACGCTCACTTATCACTCCCAAGTGATTAAACCAGAAGTTCCTAAAGAAGACAACTTATGTCTTTAAATTGTAGAAGTTGGGCAAGACGAGATAATCTACTCATTGCCCGCAACTTTGAACCAACTGGCATTTTTTTTTTCTTCGATTTTTTCCTTCGATTCTTATCCACCACCCAGAAAAAATCAGTTGAGAAACGTAGAATCCTATTGTATATGCATTTTAGCAGCTTTGTCGAAGGTTTTACGCCGGAGGACTTGATTTGTCAATGTGTCTTTAATATTTGAAGGATTTTCAATCCAACGTCGCTCTTTTGATATGTTTTTCTATATATTTTCTATTTACAATCGATTTAACCTGACACGGAGCAGATTTTTAGTCCAAATATCTTGTGAGAATACTATTGTACGAAAGTGCTTATAAAAAAGGTAGTTTCTCTACAAGTTCTAGAGCTTATGCTTTCATTATCGTCTTACTTAACTCCTTAAAATAGGAACATCTGACTACAGCTTATTTTGCAAAAAAAAAACAAAATTACGCTCGTTAAAGTAGGTCGCGGACGACATTGGGATACCTACATTGCAATTAAATCCAATAGTATATTGCTTAAGGACTCTAAAAGATATTATATTTGGCAAATTTGGTCACTATATTTTCCAAAACAATAAACAAACAAAAAACAATCGGATTTCGCACCGATCGCTCCTATGCGGGCCATGTTATGATAGTCAATTGATTTTGATGCAATTTGATACAGAGATTGGGAACTCTTAAAAATTCCTAGTGACAAATTTTGCTATGGTATCTTCAAAAACAACGAAATAAAATGAGTTTTTTTTTCAAAGAAAGGTTTTTTTAAAGCCGATTTTGATCAACTTTGGGATACAGTCAAAAAGTTTTCGATATCTTCATAAGCTTTTATGTATATATTTATATCTTACACTTTTGAAGTTTTTCGAGTTCCTCTGAAACACCCCTATGGGAGCCGTATATAGTCGCCGATATCAATTATTATATTTATTGAAATAAACTTGTTTCCCCTGACATACTTAACGCTCCTAATCTAAAAGATTTGGTTGATCTAGCTCTTACTATCTCTAAGATCTATGCGTTCATACAGACTGACAGACGGATACACGGGCATGAGATATATCGACTTCTTCAGCCATGATATTTTTGGCCTTTGAGGGGTCTCCGAGGACTCTTTCTGTATGTTACATTCGGATACACGGACATGGGCATATCGACTTCTCCACCATGTTCATATTTTTGTTCTTTAGAGGGTCTCCGAGGACTCTTTCTGTATTTTACATTGTGCACAAACTTAATATAGCCTTTGTACCAGGAACGGATCTAGGATTTAGTCTTTTTGTAGTTCTTCACTTCGTAGTGAATATATATCAGACCTCGCAAAAGACTTTCAACCCATTTTTCCAACTATCCGGATTCGCAACCCCCCATGAATTCACCACTACTTTGTACCATAGAACACGAGATAAATGGATTCAAACGGGTCTTGTACTTTTTGGATGGCCCAAAAAATATTGACCCAGAGAAATTCCAATGTCCAAATTTATCTAGTTGAAAATACTTTTATACTTTACAATTTAAATTTTTTGCTTCACTTATTAATTTTAATTTATTTTTCAAGTGAATAGCTTGTTTAAAAATAAATTTTAAGTACACATTTGAGCTCAAAACGATTTTTAAAGCTACTAAATAAAAATCAACTTTTTTTATTTATTTTGCAATTCTTCCGTAAGTTTTCAAATTAACAACCTCATATAACAGCTACTTTAATGAAGCTGCAAACGAAAGCCGCAAACGGTCAATTGTTTAAACATTTGAAGTCAATACGAAAATAGCTTTAAAAATAATTACAACAAATGTCAAGTTGTGCTACCTTAATTGGCTTTTTTTTATACTCTACAATTTGGATAAATAGAATATATTAGGTTTTGGAATAATTAAAAGGAAGTGAAGGAATTAGAACCAAAAAAAAACGATAATTACGCTAGGTCCGGATTGTTGGCTCCATGAGACCGAAATAGTAAGGACGAAGAGACTTTGCTACAAGATGCATCTTGTGGCCGAGATCTACACTTGACTTTTGTTTTGGATGTTGGTCTTCTCTTAGAATAATAACATTTATATAAACCATACGAGGTTACAAATATGTTTTAAAATTTGTTGAGAATTTGATAGGTAAAAATTAACAAAATTTTTTAACTCTTTTTCGTAGAAGGACTCGAATTCTTCTGTGGTATTGGCAAGCACAAGAAGAGTCCAGAAGTCCAGTCGAAATTCGAAACTAATTAAGCTCGTCTTGCTTACGACAGTCCAAGCAGCTCCTCGGTTCCTATAATCCAAAAAAGTTAAGTTCAAGAAAATTTACCAAATCGGACAAGAATCCTCGTGGCATATTAACTGGGTTACTTATGCAGACTGAGAAAGCATTTAAAGAACATGTGCAGCATAGATTCTAACTCAAGTAGGTTCTGTTAGATTAAGAAGAAATATTTCCAATACATTCTTACAGATCCTTACAGAGTATGATGTACTAGCCAAAAGAAGGACACGACTAGTCACCAAACTGGAAACAACCTAGATAATTCGAGTTTTTCTCTGGAAATAGCTCTAACTGAGAAACTTTAGGACTCGTAGGGAGTACAGTACAAAACGACAATAGGGTCACAGTGCAAAGTGCTCCATACAATAGAAGACGGAAATAGGGTCACAGTGCAGAGTTCTCCACACAATTATTATAACTAGAAGATACACTGAAGAAGCTTCAGACAACCAAAATGGCGACTCATCTTAAATAAATTAATTTAAATTTTTTTTTCTATGGGATTACCACACCTAATTCTCCGAAATACTTTGTTAAATACTTGAATCCAAAAATATTTTGCAGCAAGTTGAAAATTGTAGACTTGTGATTCTTTATAAAAAGCTATAATCTTAAAAATCGATGTGTGGACTCATGTAGACTAACAATAAAAATTCGTTGTATTTTTTGAGGTACCAACATTTTTCAAGATTTACACAAGAACCGGAAGTGAAAATCAATCACTCACTAGTTGGTACTTAAATCTAAGAACTTCCAGAGTTAACAGACCGCTTTTTATCTAGGAACCGCGCCTGTACCTAACATTTTGTTAGTTTGGGAGGAAGCTACAGTGTCCAAAACCGATTAAAAAATCTTTTTAGCTTTTAAGGATACCATCGCTACAGTTTCTGATGAAAACTTTAGGAATTAAGTAAGTGTATATTACAGTCGCCATGTCCCATCTGTAACCGCCCAATTTGTTATATAAGTAACCTCCATACATCACTTTACTGACGCGCAAAAATTTCCACAAATGCAGGAAAACAAACAAAATTGGATTTAAGTAAAAATAAAAAAATAACCGTGAGTCACATGAATAGCTTTTCATTTTTTTTACGAGGCGCTAAAAATTGTGTCCCACCAAAAAAGTTTGTGGGCGTCAGGCATTGAGGCATTACAATGGACACGCTTGTTGTTTCTAGAAACTTATTAGCAATTCTATTAGCCTAAAATTTGTTTAAAATATGCATAGCCCCAACGGTCGGTCAATGGATTAGATATCAATAATTTAAGGTCAGCTTGTCATTGTCTCATTTGATTGATTGCCATTTTTTAATTTCATTGAGTTTCATTCATAAAAAAAAAATACGGTTTGCAACGTCTACCTTCAAAATTTTGTTGGCTTGGAATTCCCCCACGATCTGTTGACGATTATCTAACAATTGCAAATAATAATAAAAGAGCGTAAAGTGGGAAAGAGAGCTATTAAATTGCGCTCTTTGAAATTGTTGCGAATTAAAAGACATCATAAGAGGCGCCGGCCCCCCCTAAGCCCACGGCAACCGCTCCCTGCTGCCTTGTCAAACTGATGATTGTGTCATTGGTGCCAGCAGGCGGCAGTTTATATAGATATAGAGTATACCTACTACATAAATGTATCTATTAGATACACAAAAAAAGTGAAATTAAGCCGTCTTGTTTTAGATTGTTTAAATTCTTATCACACATTTTTCATTGCTTAATTGTTTATTTGATTGTTGTTTTGGTTTCCTTTGCATTTGCCATGTTTAAAATTATTAACTGTGAAGACTTTCAGTGACGGAAGCGAATTTAGATATTGAGGGGTTCCAAAGTTCTTTTAAAGTATGCCAGATAGGGCAAAAAACCTTTTGAAAACCTACGCTTTTAGAAAAAGATTCCAATAGGAGCCATGGATACTTTGAAGATTGTGGTAAGTCTAAGGGTAAGAGTTCACGAGATCTGAAGGGATATTTTTTAAAAAGTCAACATTCCGTAGTCGATCAGGCTCACATGAGCATTTTTACACATTTTATTTTAAATTTTTAAAGGAAATTTGCACTAGCAACATATTCTGCAGCGCCTAATTATTGTAAACGGTGTTTTTTAAGCTAAATAAAGCACAGAAATATAAATGTAAGGATCCCAAATATGTTTTTTTTTTTTTTGGAAAGATAATTTCTTATCATTAAATATATGAAAATAATCTCTGTACGAGTACGAGTGTCCCCAAAGAAAATAATCTAAAGGTGTCAAATCACACGATCGCGACAGCCAGTGGGCCCGTTTCCTGAAATAACCTTCTTCTGTTTAAAATTTATTAATTTTGTAATGAAAAAAAAAAACAGATTGCCTCACTGTGCAATGTCGTTGCAATCTTGCTATTTATCATTCTGTTTAGTACAGCCACTAGATGGCGCAAGCAAGTTGTTGTCGCTAGATGGCGTAAGCAAGCTGTTGCTTGCACAATATTATAAATATCATTTAAGACAGCATTAAGATTAATAGCTTATAAATAAAAAAATACGAGTATGAGGGTTGGTGAGCAAAGTGAGCCGTTTATAATAAACAAAGTGTAAAATTATCTAGTTGATAAAAAATGAGAGTTTAAATGAATATCGTAACAGTGAAGACGATAAACATTTTGGTATAAATAAATCAGCCTACTAAGCCTAGATTGGAGTATTAAAGACTAGCCTATTCTTGGTAGTCCAACCCCAAAACCCTCTTGAATAAGGAGATTCTTCCAGTCAAACTTTGACGTAACTTTTGGCTCTATCTTCTCTATTGAATTTTTGATTTGTGCTAATTGACGATTGCACAGTGACACAGTTTTAGCTGAAATGAAATTGAATGCGATTGAAGCAATTGAATATTGTTTATGTAAATCTATAGCAATTGAAATTCATAGTTGCAAAATGATCAATTCTGATAAAAAAGCTTGAACAAAAGAGGTTTAAAGCTATTTATATACACATCTGTCAATAATTTTGTTTCAATAAAACATAGCTTAGTAATTTATTTTAGAACATTTTCAAGCATATGCTTAGCCTCAAGTTTTCTTGAAACAATCTAAAGATTCCAATACCTCCATTTGGTAAAACAGAATGTAATCAGAAGTGTTTTGATTTGTAAAATTTAGGGCTCAAAATCAACTATCATAGATAAATTCCAAGTCTTAGACTTTACTTTGTAGTAATCGAAACAAGATTCCTTGTCAGCGATTTAAAAATATTTTAACTATTAGAGCAAGATTCCTTCTCAGCTATTTTAAAACAATGCGTTCCCGAAACATAAAAGACATCTTTCGAATATGTTTATTTTCCCCGAAAGGATTCCTCACAAAGAGGTGGGGCACTGCGACCAAAAGATATTTTGTACCGTACCCATAACTTACGGCAAAAGACTCTCCGCATGAATATTAGTAGGTCTTTTGTTGGTATTGACCTAAGATGGAAGAGACTAATCCGTCCCTTTCCCATGTGAAATTCTCTGTGCAATACTAGCGGTGGTCACACAGAATATGTCTGGTGGTTTCAACGTCTGCGAGACAGAGTCTGCATTCTAAAGAGTCGGATAGGCCAATTTTCTGTGGTGGCCAGATAGAAATGCTAACAGGAGTTTTAAGTCCGCTCTGCCAAGACCTTTTTTCTTGATCATATCCAGAGATTTGACAAGCACTTTAGCTTGACGCAGCCCCGGTAAAGAGAACCAGTAACTACTATGTTCTCCTGCAACCCACTTGTTTGTCATATTCTTGATTGTGGACCAACCAATACCACAGAACGGTGCAGGAGATGTAGTCAGAATCCAACCATCAATCCTGAGTGTTTAGGTACCCAACATAGCACGACTTTGTTCCGGGAGGACAGTGTTTGGAGGTAATTATTGCATTCTTTAACTATACTGGAGGAGATGCTTCAAGATGATAATGCCCTAATAGCAGCTTGGCTATTTGAGTAAATACAGATGTTTGCTCCCCTAGTTCCCTTGTAAAGGATACTAAGGGTGCAGATCTCTATGGCATTAATCTCTGCTTGAAAGACGCTGGGCCAGATTCTCATTGCAGTGGAGATTCTGGTGTTGGGTCCAACGACTCCAACACCTTTAACCAGCTCATTTTTGGACCCATTCGGGAACCATTGTTGCCATCGAAGGTTTCCATTGGGGTGACCATAAGATCTGATCTAGAGTAGATCGATACGTCAGAAAGGAAATATATACTAACTGTTCTGTAGCTCTAATTCAAACATGTTCCTTAAACAAAATCTTACTAATAACTTCTCTAAGTTAAAGCTTAAATTGTTAACTAAACGCAGTAACTTATGACATATTATAAATATTTAAATATTGTACTAGCTTTAAAATTTGATTGCGTGTAACTTACAAATAAAGGAGAGAGGCACGCAAAAAGAGCATAAGTGCGGCATGGTCAGTGTCACTTGCTAAGGAGTCCAGATGTGATCTGGATACGAATTAGACTCCTGCTGATTTTTAGATGAAAACGTGCGGTAGTGTTCAAAAATGTCTTATGTTAATTGAAATATAGTTTATATTTCGAAAGTAAAGGTCTATTAAATTATTTTTATAAGCTCTGCGTTTTACGAGAATGTGCAAAGCTTTATTTTTTTTTAAACTTTTAGATCTCTTTATCCTGATCGTTCTAATCAATCATTGTAAGTTTCGCAATAGCAAATTAATTCCCGAGCACTAGTGCTTGCCAAACCATTTATTTTAAAAGATCTTCACTAATTTTCCTGGAGATTTTAATTTCCTGGTTTTATTGTTATTTATTCCAATTTAACTATTTCATAGTTAGTATGTTTTTATACCTTTGCGAGTGGCGAGTTCTGCGATCTTGAAAAGCGATAGCACTTGGCTTTTAAAAAATCAAATCCTGTTCTAGTCAAATTTGGTCCCTAACGACTTTTCATTAAATTAAGTTATAAATCTTTTATATTTATTGTAAATTTCCTTTGCTAATACTAAAATTTCTTTCTTTTTACAGATATTAAACATGGAGGATGACTCAAATTGGTATCGCGCAGAATTAGATGGTAAAGAAGGCCTCATACCTAGCAATTATATAGAAATGAAAAATCACGAGTAAGTGCTAAAAACTAAAATATTTTTAGACAAAACAAGTAATTAAACAACTTTTATTGATTTCCAGCTGGTACTATGGACGCATAACACGTGCTGATGCCGAGAAATTGTTGTCGAATAAACACGAAGGAGCTTTCTTGATACGCATCAGCGAATCCAGTCCTGGTGATTTCTCCCTATCAGTCAAGTGAGTAACCAATGAAATAGCAAACAAATTGAAAGAAGTATAATTAATTTCTGGTTTTATTTTTATAGATGTCCCGATGGTGTGCAACATTTTAAGGTGCTACGTGATGCACAGAGTAAATTCTTTTTATGGGTTGTTAAATTCAATTCACTTAATGAACTGGTCGAATATCATCGAACGGCGAGCGTATCCCGATCACAGGATGTCAAATTGCGTGATATGATACCTGAAGAGGTAAATAAAACGAAAACTATGGCATGTTGTCTGACGCGCTTTTAGTTTATAAATAAAAATTACGCAGCGCACATGAGCCATAAAATTGAGGCCATAAACAAAACGAAAATGTGCCACATATGATAGTTTATTTGGCCAACATTCATGGCTAATACTATTTGAGCCATTAGACGATTTACTTACGCTTTTATTTTGTATTGCAGATGCTTGTGCAGGCGCTGTACGACTTTGTGCCACAGGAATCCGGCGAATTGGACTTTAGACGCGGTGATGTTATAACCGTAACAGATCGTTCCGATGAGAATTGGTGGAATGGTGAAATTGGCAATAGAAAAGGCATATTCCCAGCAACTTATGTGACGCCATATCATTCATAATAAGATACATATACATATACAGACACGCCCACACGTTAAAACACAAAAACAACTGGGAAAGAACACATCAAAACATGAGGAAGCCACAACAGACAGACAACAAACAACAACAACAGCAACAACAACAACAGAACTACACACACAAATTTCAAATATTTATATTTATATATATAGTATACAGCATATACAATACATAGATCAGCAAGGCATATAGACAACGTATACACTTTTTAAGCAGCATGTAAGCCTAATGCATTTTATTACGTTTTAAAACTATTATTGCAAAACAAACAACAAGGAAACTTATCTAATGACTACCATATACATATAGCAGACACAAACACACATACAAGCTTATTTATATAGATATGGCACTCTATATAATGTAGCAAAAAAAATAAACGATTTTTGATATAAATATATATACATATTTTAAGTTCAAAGAAACATAAAATAATTGTCCTGTGCTTCAAAGTGCGTTTTAAACTGGAAGTGTGCACATAAAAACGCATAAAAAATAAATAAATAAATCAACAAACTATTGCTTGAACTTATATACAATTTAACTATATTTATACTTTATGCGAAATACAACAAAAAAAAACCACACAACATTTACTAAGAAAAAAACACAAACAAACAAATTTTGCCTAAATGTCTCAATACGAAGACAATTTAAAATTATTATTATTATGTATTAATAATATCATATATGTAATTACAATAATTATAAACAAAAGAAACAAACAAACAAAAAATGCCTACCAAGTAAATCAAGCGCTGACATTTGTGTCCATATTAAGCGGTTTTATAATTTTATAAATTATAAAATGTTACTATAAAAACAATATAAGAAACAAATAATTGATAACAATTAACGATATTAGTAGCGAGCACATTTTTGTCGCGCGACTGTTACTAAATTATGTAAAATTTTTGTGCTATTATGTGTTTGCTTTTAAAAAATTTTATATAATTTACATTTAGTCGCCTAAAATTTGATATGAATTTCAAAAATTAATTAATTTTGCCTATGTATATGTATTTTGTGTAAAATTTGACGACCAAAACATTTGTTAAGCGTTTGCTTGCTATAATTAAAAAAAACAAACTGATACTGTGCTATAAATTATCAATATTGCTATTTGTTTTGTGTTAATTTACGCCTAAGCTTTGTCATATTATTTGCTCTAGAAATAGTTGCACTTATTTGTTGCTTTTAACACATACACACACACAACTATGCCTAAAGCAAATTCATAAAAACAAAAAAAAAAATAAAAATATATATATAATATATAATGAAGTTGCCAATATAAGTAATTTTTAAAATAACAATTTAAACAATTTTGATATTATAAAATTTCCTAACCACCTCTAAACACAATGAAAGGAGCAGAAGAGTAGAAAACACATCAAAAAGTAACACCAGTTTTTTGATAGCCATAAATTTTTTATATAGTATATGCCACAATTTTGTCAACATTTTGTACTATATTGCAGGCACAATAATATTTAAATTACTATATGTAGTAAGCCGCTAGTAAACATTAAGGCAGGCAAAAAGCATAAGTATAAACAATGAAACAAGGTTTAGACATAAATAAACACACACACACACACACATGCATAACCAACACACACACAAATGAGAAATATTACATACGATACATATGTAAAATTGAGGAAATAATTTAAGTGAAACTGATTTATTTAATAAAAATATATATAAATCAAAGCGAATGTGGATTGTCATTTTTTAAAAATGTATTTGACAGCGCGCCAATGCCAATATATGTGGCATTGCCAGCTTAAAATTGGCATTGCAGTAAAACTTTACAGCGCAGCAACAGCGCTGTGTGTAACATAACTTATCGATAACAGTTGCTGTTATTGTTAATCAAAAAAATCGTTAATTAAAGTCGTTGTAAAGCAAGGCATACACCATGGTAGACAACCTACCTCATAGACATTCGCATCAACAATGAAAAATATGGCACCAGCAAGAGAGCCATAAGCAAAATATACTCTACCTTATTAATTCTACCATGGCATACACTATACAGCATGTCTGTTTATCGAGTTGTACGTTGTTCATACAAACGATACAGCAGACAGTACAACCACATTTTGAAATTGAATTTTGTATAGAAAACATTGTGAGCTAAAATGGAGTCAAAAATATTTGCATTAGCTGTTGAATTGAAGAGTTGTTTGACCAATATGATAAAATAAATGCATAAATCGGTTATGCTCTTGTATGCATCAACAAAATCGAGCATTACTTCAGTGCCCTCCATGTTTTAGTCTTTTTTTTAAATTTATAAATTGCGCGAAGTTGCCGGTAGCAGGTGCTCATTTATATATCGAAACACAAAAAAATAATCGATACACAATAAAAATCGTTTTGAACTTTTCGTGCGACCGTTACGGCAGCGCCACACACAAAGCAATCGAAATACGACGCGCTCGATAAACAGCCTTGCCGTGCGACACGTTGTATAATGTATGCCTTGCTTTAAAACGAGTAGCACCCTCTTATTTGTTTATGACTAAATTAATATTATATACAGAAAAGATAAAATTTTTAACAATTATAAATATTATTGCAAGGTTTGACTCTGTAAAGCATCAATGAAACTTAAAACTTACAATCGAATCAGCATTTGTGGTTAACATAACTTATCGATAGCAGTTGATGTTATTGTTACTCAAAAAAATCGTTAATTAAAATCGTCGTAAAAACGAGTAGCTGCCTCTTATTTGTTTATGACTAAATTAATATTATACACAGAAAAGATACAAATTTTAACAATTATAAATATTATTGCAAGGTTTGGCTCTGTAAAGCATCAATGAAACTTAAAACTTACAATCAAATCAGTATTTACTTTAATTCCATTTTTCAACGTTTTTTTTACACTTTGGATTAAAACTAAATCTAACGAAAATACCAAAGCAAAACTCGACGTAAATAAGTACTTAAACTCCTAAAAAAAATCAACATTACGTTTAATTCAACTTGCAACGGTTACAAATTAAAGAAAAGTTGAATTTTTTTGTTGTTTTATTTTTGCAACAACTCAAAATCTCATATATTTCTATCTATTGCATTTATCTATTGTTTTATCCAGGGTGTAGATGGAGCCGTCGTTGCTAAAAGTCGCATTCAACAAAAATAACATTTCCTAAAATAAAAGCGCCTTCCCCTCAGATACATCATGGGTGATTCATTAAGACCTTTTTTTTTAATGATTTGGCAAATGCAAATTTCAAAGGAATGATGGTATCTTTATTTATGATTTCGAAAGGATATTTTATGGTATTTATTTTTTAATAATATAATCTCAATCAAATGTTGGCCGCAACTGCGTTTTAAAAGGTCCATCCTGAAGGTCCAATATTCCATGACTCGTTCAAGCATTTCCACTGGTATTTGGCCAATAACATGTTGGCTACCAAGGCCTCAATCGTTGCTGGTTTGTTCACGTAAACTTTTGACTTTACGTAACCCCAAAGAAAAAAGTCAAGCGGCGTGATATCGCATGATCTTGGCGGCCAATGTACGGGTTCCGTACGTGAAATTAATCGCTCACCAAATTGATCTCGCAATAGACCCATTGTTTCATTGGCAATGTGGACCGGAGCGCCATCCTGTTGAACCAACAATTTCAGGCAGCAAAAAGTCCGTTAACATGGTCCGATAACGTGCGCCATTGATGGTAACGTTCGCACCTTGCTCATTTTTAAAAATATACGGACCGATGATTCCACCAGCCCACAGATCGCACCAAACCGTTGTTTTTCTTGGATGTAATGGCAGCTGGTGAACCTCTTCGAGTTGATCTTCTCCAATTTTGCAATTTTGCTTATTCACGAAGCCGTGGAGCCAAAAGTGGGCCTCATCACTGAACAAAATTTTGGTCGAAAACAACGGATCGATCTTACCAAGAGCCCATTCACTAAAACGGCGACGTGCAGAAAGGTCATTCGGCTTCAATTGTTGACTGAGTTGAATTTTGTATGCTTTCAAGCCGAGATCCAAATGTAAAATGCGCCAGGTGGTTGAATACGACAGGAATCGATTCCTCGCGGTCATCGTGAACATTGTCAGCTACCGCCGCTATATTCTCTTTACTAAGTGCTGGATGTGGTCGATTTAGTCGTGTATCATCAAACAATGAATACTGGGCTTTAAATTTGGTGATGGTGTTACGAATTGTGGGTTCGGTGGGTCGATTATGTTGACTATAAGTCGATCTCAGCGCGCGAAAAACATTCTTTGCAGAACGCTGATTTTCGTAGTACAATTGTACAATTTGTAAACGTTGTTTGGGTGTAAGTTTTTTCATGATGATTTGCCAATGAATACTGAACAACTTTGCCTTTGACAGCAAAATTGTAAAATAAAGTCTTCCAATAAAACAAATGTTAAATGAATTAAAGTTAAAAAAAAGCAATTACGATACTTGCACATTAAGTATCGACGCTTCGAAACTCAGCATCGATAGGTCACAAAACGTTGATATCGATAGGTGGTCGTACATAAACATCGATGTACACACCGTGCAACGCTGCGAAAAATACATCGAGTCATCGCTTATTTTTCACATCTCCAGGCAATTTTGCTAAAATTTTAAACAGATTTCAGGCGTATGTGACGCGGATGTCAATTAAATTAAATTAATAAATTTAACTTTATTTTTCAAAAGCTATACAACAACAAAAGTACATGCACATTTTTGCATTAACCAAGGCCTGAACTCGCGTTGTGTGTGTTACTTAAATGCGTGCAGGCATCACACGAGGTTGCAAACGTCGTACGCTGCTTATTGGGTGCAAAAGATTCCACTACACGCACACGTGAAAATCCAAGGCGCACACACAGCCGCAAGTACACGTACACAAATGCGCGCGAGTGAAAACTGCAAAAACAAATGAAAATTGAAAATTGCCAAAAGCGCGTGAGTGTCGCCGTGCTTAATCCAATATATATATAATAAATAAATACACAAATTGTTGCGCGTGTGCTAAAATTTACGAGCTGTTTTTCACGCGTTTCTCAATTAGCAATCCGTGCTTTTGTTGTTGCTTTAGCTCAACCTTAAACCACCGTCGCCGCCGCCCGCTCATACAAAAAAAAAAAATGCCGCTTATTGCCTATAAAGAACCCTACATACTCAGTCCTCAACAGCTGCGTAAACTAGCCGAACATAAATACGCATGCTTTAGCGCCAGCCTGCTGGATCCTTGGCTGCAGCCATGGTGGAATTGGTTGGTCTCGCAAACACCGCTCTGGCTGGCGCCGAATCTTATCACCATTGTTGGACTTGTGCTCAACATAATAACAACGTTGATATTAATTTGGTAAGTCCATACGATAAGCGTTTAGACGGAATGTCTTGCCGGTTTTTTTTTCGATATTATATATGTATGTATATATGTAGGTATATCTGTGGGTGGGCGGTGGTCAATTTGTTTAGCGTCTTTTTGGCGAAACATTTTGTGACATATTCTACGCCGTGCCGGAATTGCATTTATAAGCAATGTACGATTTAAGACAGCGGCAGCAAATGTTATACCCTGCAAGCAGAGCGGGTATATAGGTTTGTTTCGGCGGGCGTAAATGCATGCAGGCAAGTCTAACAAGGAGGCCTTAGATATTTGCGTGTTTTACAACACTATCTCTGGCTAACAAAGCGCTACTTTTGTTGTCAAGTGCTTGGCCATTGTTTGTAGAGAATAATTTGCGCTTTTACCATTGTGCTCGACAAGGTGAACACCCCAAGTGTTGGAAAATTTTGTGCATAAAAAATGGAAGGTCATAAGGCCTTTGTTTTTTCTCAGCGACAAAAAGGGCTTTAGTCTGCAAAGCCAAAGCGTAGAGGGTATGGGCAATGTTGTGTGTGAAACCAAGAAAAAAAGGGTTAAACCCGATAAATCTGCGCATAAATCGCAACTAGAATTCATTAATCAATTATAATCCGAGGTGATGCGAAGAATTTGTGTCTGCCGTAAGAAATTCTTTTTACTTTTCGGGAATACCATCCAACAATCCCTTGGCAACATTTTTTCACTGCTTCCATGTAGAGAGTTGAAACATGACGCGAACAATAACACAAACATTGACAATCTTTTGTTTAAAGCTCATCAAAATCGATAGAGGAATGTCAGAAATAAATTCAAGAATATAGATAGATATAGCGCATATTTTAACCAGAAAGTTCAGTCTGCAAACTGACTGCTTTTGTTTGCACAAAAAAGTCCAGGCGCCCTCCAAATATATAAACACAAAAGAATGTATATAAGTGTGTCCATATAGTAGTACCCCTGAATCCCCCTCTTGATACGCACGCGTTTTTAACACTTGCACATTTGCTCTCTCTCTTATTGCGCTTTTGACCCTCAAAAAGAAATTTCAGTTTCTTTTTATTTCTCTTGTTTGTTCTTTAGTCTTTGCGGGCCAGGCCAAGTGCAATTTACGTTAAGCATTTCAATGTCATCTTATGTATGTGCGTGTGTGTGTGTGTATAAGTAAATATATATGTATGTATTTGTGTATGCAACTTTTCATTTCAATTTCGTAAGCTGCCAAGCCAAAATATATCAGCGTCTATCTTAATATGCATGAACAGTATTTTTATACTCTATATTAGACAGGCGTGTTGACAGGGGGTCGAAAAGGGGGATCCACCGGGTGCCGTATTTTTTAAAAAAGAAATCTGCAAGCATTTAAATTCGTCACCGGAGTCTGGTTGACGTTGACGTTAGTAAATATATTAGGTTTGCTAGTCGAAACTGAACTTATAAACATGTAAAGTACCATCTTTCGTTAGTTTTTTTAAGTTTTTGATTTAATAATTTTAAACCCTATAGATATATCTTTAAAAATACTAAAAAAGCTCGCCATTGCATTCAAGTTGTATTTTATAGTTTTACTTATTTTAATTGTCAAATTACTCGATTTGTTCGAGTAGTGTTGGAAAATATTTCAGAAAAGTTCGCCGAAACTACAAATCAGTGTTGTGTATGACAGTTTATCCGATTGCCATTATTCAATTTACTCGTTTTCTTCATGTTGGGTTGTTTAGAATCTCAAAAAAGTATGATCACACTCTTATACAGTGTTTACACTAACTCAAACTGTGGCATTAGAAGATCTGTGGCAACGCTTGGTCTAACTAAAAAGTGAATATTGTATACCCTTTTACTGACTAGGGCATTGTTCTGCAAAGCGTCTACCGAGGCACACTGGTATAATATAGTCATCAGTTGGTGTGCCTGTTGTACTCGGTTTAACAGGATCACATTTCTCATTAAAGTTCTTTTCATATTAGGTATATTGATTTTGTGACTCAATGTTCCACATGGGATTCTAGGAAATATATATATATTGATTTTAAGAAAGTCCCTATTAATAAAAGACACCGCCGTTCGGATTCGGCTATAAACTGTAGATCCCTGTTCTCTTCGAGCATTTATTAATAGAGATCCCTATGACCCTTCAAGAGGCGAATGACAAAAATAGTCAGTCAGGGAATTATATACATATATACGGGGGTGCCACAAAAATATTTAAAGATTTTGGCAAAGGTTTTAAAACAAATCTTAAAAAAAAAGTAGGTGCCACAGAAGTCTTACATTTAATTTTTCGGACAAATTATACCGAAATTTTACGCTTTCGCTAAAATGCCAGCAAAGAGTTGCCACTATTCTACAATTATTCTAGACCATTTAGAAACTTTTTAGCAGCTAGGATTGGACTCAACGGACGATTTAATGAAACTCTAAGTGCCTACGGAACAGGAAGAATACGAGAGATGTGTTTCTGAGTTTTTTATACCCTGTACCGTATGGTACAAAGGGTATATTAAGTTTGTGCAAGCCGAAATTGTATGTAACATATAGAAAGAGACGTCGGAGGCACCCCAAAGTTAACTAAAATATGATCAGGCTGAATAGAGAAGTCGATATACCCATGTCCGTCTGTCCGTTTGAACGCCTAGATCTCAGAGTTGGTAAGAGCTAGAATAACCAAACTTTCACATTAGATCCCATATTATTCCATAGGAGACAAGTTTATTTTATTTTTTTGATATCTGGGATAAATTATATAGCTGCCTTAAGGGTGTTTCAGACGTCTTCGAAAAAAATAAAAGTTTTAGATGAATAATTCGTTTGTTTTTGAAGATATCGTAACCAAATGTAGCATTCGAAAGTTTTTTATAGTTTCCAAGCAGTGTACCAAATTTGATCAAAATCGGTTGGATATATCACATAGCTCCCATAGTACCGAGCGACCAAAATAACTTTTTTTTATACAAAATTCGCTATATTTAATTTTTTTGTAAAAATATCGTAACCGGATTTGGCGTTCAGAAGTTCTTTAGAGTACCCAAGCATTGTACCAAATTTGAACAAATTCGGTTGACTATATCATATAGCTGCCATAGCGCCGATCTTCCAAAAATCGATTTTTGAACAAAATTTGTTGTGTTTCGTTTGTTTGTGAAGATATTGGAATTAAATTTGACATTCGTGAATTTTTTTATAGGTCTATAAGCACTGTACCAAATTTTATCAAAATCTGAATGACTAGTATCATATAGCTCCCATAGGACTAATCGGTCCAAAAACACGTTTATTTATACAAAATTCGATGTGTTTCGTTTGTTTGTAAAGATATTTGAACTAAATTCGGCATTCAGATCTTTTTTAAGGTATTAAAGTTGTGTTTCAAATAATGAAATCGGACTTGACTATTTCTAAAAAATCAAATAAAAATGAACATTTGAATAATAATCCCGCCTAATAAAAGAGCTGCCACCAGCATTGTGAATAGCAAAATTCGCATGAAATAATTTGAAAATTATTACACGCAAGTGAGTACAAATTATTTTCAAAATGCCTATTGCCAGATTTTTAGCGTATTGGGGCGTTACTCGTTTGTTTTTATTTTTGATTATGAACTGTAAATTTAATTATTGGTATTCACATTTATCACAGACACGTCGTACGTTTCCAAATTAGGAGAAAAAGGTGCACAGCAATTGTTTTGTTAACTTTGCATTACATTTTTCGCATTTTATAGTGACAACTTGGTCAAAATAAAACAAACAATTTTGTAACTTTCATTTTACACCGAAAACATCTATTAATAACGCAAAATAAATATTCCGAATTATTATTTAGTACAGCAACGTAGGTGGCAACTCTGTAGATGGAAAAGATTTTGCACGTTGACACAGAATGGCATATTTACAAAAGATCTTAATAAAGATTTTGTAAAAATGAAAACCATGAATTAAAACTTAAGATTTATCAGAATATAAAGATAAACAGATAAATCAGAAATTAAATAACCTTTCCAAATATGTAAAACTTTCTTTGAATGAAATTGCTTTTATTGGGGAGTTTAATAAAATCTCAAATAATTTGGTCAAAGATTTTGAAAACGGTTACAAATTATTTGTGTGGCATCAAAAATCGAAATTGTAAAGAAATTTAAATAAAATTGTTTTCTGTGGCACCTCCAGATATATTAAAGATTTTAGTAATAAATAATTATTAAATAAATTATTGATTTTTCTTTGGTGTACCATCTAATATTTCTTGACTTGATAGGTGTCCCTTGAAAACAAATACGTAGATCGCGGAACAATGGCCCAGGGTTTTGAAAAGAAGAATTTAAAATACCTAAAAAAATGTAGATAAAAAACGTACGGAACAATACGAGGAATGCATTAGGTAAACAGCCCAAAAAAATACTTTTATTCGATTATGTGGTATTGGCCACACTGTGCGATTTTTTCAAGTGAAAAGTAAATAAAAAATAAAAAAATATATTGACAGGGGATACGTGGTAGAACAATCAATAAAGGGGAAAAATTAAATACTAAAATAATAAAAACAAATTTAATTACAAGCACGAGTTTATTAGGGAATTTTAATTTGCTAAACAAAACAAAAAATTATATCGCATACGAGATATATCTCTTTTAATTTATTTTTCACTTAGTTTTAATTAAAAGGTTATTATATCTTTTCGACACACTGTATTTTTTTAGCATGTTTCATACAACTAAATTCTTGTCAAAAACTGTGCCAGCTTTAGTCAGTCTTTTTTCACAAAGAAAGCTGAAAACTGTTTATTAGCGTGACGTTACACATCTGTGTCAATGACTCAGCCAAAAAAGGTAAATTTTACTTGCTTAATATTTCTTCGTAATGCATTGTTAACCAAAGACTTAGCAAAACATATGCACTTTGTTTCTGAGCTTACCAACACTGCAACGAAAATTCACGTGAATTCCCTTTTTTTTTGTACTTTACAACACACCTCGTTTATTATAACAACATTTAACTATTGGAGTTTTGAAAGCTAATCAACAAATTGAGATATTTAAGAATTAAAAAAAAATCTGTGTATAATAAGTTTTCCATGAATACATTAGCGTATGGGTTCAAAATTCAAAGCCAACTTATTACAATAAAATTCTACGTACATACCATAGATAAAAAGTGCGTTCACTTCGACAAATCGCAATTCGCGTATAATATAAAAAAAAAATTTGCTTGCTGATTAAAAGAGTATTTAAAATTCGAACTGATCTTTTGCTAACGCTTTGACTTGTTGCCTCAACTATTAGTGATCTTTTAAATGTAGGTTAATCACCGGTTTTAATCTCAAGCGATGCTGTTAAACGATTGTTAGTTGTTGTTCTTAGCACGAATTTTTGCAGTTCATTGAACCTGTTTTAGATACATATCTAAGCATACACAGACGACTGTTATTTTTCTATGTTGTTCCCCTGTCTATATAAGTTTAAGTTTTGCAACACTAGCAACACAGCTGTCATACCAGAAATCAATTCTTTTTCTATTTTGTTTTACAAACCATTATGAATTTTGATTATTTTAATATTCGATATCTAATTTAAAAGTTTATCAATTCCTGAAACAGTTGTTCACGAAAGTGTTTTCTCGCATACATTGCTTTATCAGAAATGTTTTTTAAGTGAATTTCAAACTAACAGCAATTAATTAGTGTGCCAGACATCACACATCTCCTCTATGAATAATATTTATCTGTGAATTTTATGCTCAATCGCAAATTTTTCGCGTGAGTAAGAAAGCTTTGAGAGCGTTACATCGTTAAGAGATTTCTGGCACAACATTTAATATGTGTGTTTTTTCGTCATTTTTGGTCACACTTTTTAAAATTAATAGTTTCACAAAGCTGTGAATTACACAGGCAATACGAGGGTCGCTATATAGATTTAATAAGTATATCGGTGAAAGTAAGTGAAGCCGGCAACTCTTTCCCTCGACCTCTCCGATTTTGATAATTTTTGTATATTTGCTAGATCTGCTAGTATTCAACTCAAATTATATTGCAAAGTTTATATTGCTTATCGAGTTATCGATAACTGAAAATTGGGCTTTTTATTCTTAGAATTTTCTTTGACAAGCCATATCTCTAAACGAATAAAGATATTGACACGAATTTTTGTCCATGATTACAAATACATTTTTTTTTATTGCCATTTTTATTTTTTATTTTAAAATTCAAAAGAAAATTCACTTAAAAATAAAAAATTTGTATCTCCTAGAATTGTAGAAGTTACGTTTTTTTTTGTGACAGCACCTCGCATGCTAATAAAAAGTACCCCGAAAATTGAATAATAAGCATAACTCATAGGAATAGAAAGATATTAAGTTCAAATTTGACATGATTAATCGTTTTGGCATTTGAAGATCAACTTTTAAAGTAACAATGAATGACCCCGTCTCCAGGCCAAAGCTCTTTAAAATCGTTTTTTTGCAAATAACTCTTTACCCCAATTTTCAAATGTTTCCCAATGTTCTAAAAATTGTTAGGAATTAAATTTTTAATTTTAAATTTATTATCTTTCAAGATTAAACATTTCACAATTGATCTGCGAAAACAAGAAGAAATATTAGGCGCAAATACTAGGGCTGCATGGCGGATTGAACATTGATTGGATATTTTCACAATTCTTAAGTTCTCTTGGTTGACTCGCATTATCGTGATGAAGAATGGTTGGTTTTTTGGGGGTTCGGCAAAGAAATTGGTGGTATAAATTATAGAACAGATCGACCTACTTTTCTCAAGTACTGCAGTGTCGACATGATTAGTTTTTTCGATAAAAAAGGCGATTATTTGCTGGGGAAGTTATACGCCAGCGAACAACTTTTGTTAGATTTGGTACATCTAGGAAAACTTCTCTATTTTGTATTACAAGCCTTGGTGGGTCAAATCTTCCATCACATTGCCTCTCCAAACCGCCCGATCCTGTGCTTTGGCTTCATAGCTTCTGACATTCATTTTGTTTAGATCGCCTTCAACTGCGTCTAGCCAGCGGTTTTAAGGGCGACCTCTTGCCATCTTAGGCGTTGGTACCGCATAATTATCTCGCCATCTCTTTGAGTTCTTCTATAGGTTGGACCGAATATGCTTTGCTTTTTCTCTCGGAACACGAATACTGTTTATAAATCCAGGATATGTCGCTTGTCATGATCTTATAAACACGTTTTTAGCAGTTCAACTTCTTTGGGTTGCTCAAAAAGTCTTCCAAATTATCATGCAATATTGAATAGAACTTATTTCTGGGGATGCCTCGATCTCGAAATATGATACATGACTATCATTTTGACCAAAACGTACGCGGAATTTGTTCAAGATATTCAAATTTCAAGGTTATTCATCAAAATCAATATTGTACCCTTCAAATTATTCACTATGGACTGCAAGGCACTTATGCAAGCGCTTGATCCACTACTCGGAACATATTTAATAAAACTGTTTCATGACCTCATCTCGGTTACATAACGCGTTCTACGGAGCAGTTTTTTAAATAGGAAAAACTCGCAGTGTGCAAAATCGGGTGAATTTGGAATTGTTGGATGATAATCATTCCGTTTTCATCCAAATGGTCTTAGAAATCAACTCTTTTGCGAGGTCTTTTTAATTACATTTCGGTCTTTCGGCTCAAACTTTGCAGCTACACGTCTAAGGGTCAAATCTTTAACGGATCCAAAAGCTATGCCCAACTCCTCTGGCAACTCTCTCGCTTAATTACGATCAGCCATATTCTTTGATTATGTTGATGTTTTCGTCGGTTGTCGATTGCCTGGCGGTGCGATCATAATCATTGAAGGACTTACGGCCACTTCTGAGTCGTTCGTGTCACTCGTAAATAACTATTTCTTCAAAGATGTTTTTATAGAAGATGTGGCAATTTTAGAAAAAAAAAGAGACATAAAATTGGGGAACTGAGAGCGCCACATGGTGATGCCGGGATACTTTTTGGTCAAGGTAGTATATCATGTCGATACTATACGCATTTAGATAGATTTTCACGAAATTTGTGTGGGAATCAATTAAAGTGACATTTAGTAGGTCGTTGCACTCTTGTCGAGATTATCTACGATAATCGATAGTCGTCAAAATACAAGAAGTGTGCTTGGGACAAAATGTAGTAAGGGAATGTACCCACCGCCCTCTTCTCGGTGAGTAATCGTATTATATAGGATGACCCGCCCATTCATTCCGTCTTAGCAATTGAAAAAAGAAAATGTGGAAAATTTTTTTGAATTAATAAGTGAAAAAAATGTATTATTTCTGGAACCGAATATTATTGACTACGTGGCATAAACATAGACCCCCTCGGTCGTTTGACCAAGCTTGGTTTTTCAAAATCCCCACCTCCCGGGTCACGTAATTTGGGTAAAGCCCCTAAGTAAGTTTATGCTAAACAAATTTAAACTGTTTAATTAAGGTATCAGAGTATATCTGGCGCCATTAGTAGGTATAGCGAAAGCAAAACGTATAAAGTGAGTGACCCTCGTAGAAACTACTGCATAAAATACTATTCACATTGACCTATAGCAGGTTGGCAATCAGCTGCTATTTATTTACTCAGCATTTTCAAAATGAGAACTATTACATCAGGTGTTAAGTAAAATGAAACTGCTGCAATCTCTAGAAAGTGATTTCCTCAGCGGTCTGAGACTGTTTGGACATCCGACAAAGGTTGCATTGCATTGAATCATTTTAAAGATTAATTCTCATAATGATGGTACCGTCTGCGCTAGTTTTCTTTCATAATTGGGTTACACGTTGGATTCTTTATTTAATAATGATAAGAACCATTTTAATTACTCATTTTCAATCATTCCCTTACTACATTGATTGCATTTTTGTAAGGAATCATTCCTTTGTTACATTGAACACATTACTGTAGCCTTTTAAAGCGTAAAATATGTGCTATTTAAAATTCTACTCACTCTAGAATATGAACTGGACGTCGTAATAACCATTTGCAATATATAGTAAATAAAATAAATCCAAACCCAACTCGTAGTATACAATGCATTGTATGATGACTATTTTTATTGTCGCGATTACTTGGTTTGTTACTGACACTCAATCAGGCCATACAAATTGGTTTCATAATGCTCAGCAGTTACTCGGACCATATCATAACATATACCATATGCCAAGGGGGGCCCCCCCATAAAAATCATATCGTACAATGTACGTACATGGGTCACACGCAAGTTGGCGTCGCAGCTTGAGGTTGACCATAGATAAGATAATACTCAGCGACTACGACAACTAAGTTGTCGTAAGTTTTCGTAGACAGGGTCTATCATATAGCGTTCAACTAGAAGAGATAAAGAATAGTTTTATGTGTACAAAATATTTATAAGATTTTCTAGGCTTGTGGGGTTTCAATTTTTGATAAATCTTTTGCTTAAGGCGTGCTAAATCCATATTACTAATGATATGAATGATTTCACCAAAAACCTGTGATTTGATGTACATAGGTTAAATGGAAAATCAATCCTCTTAACCAAACTCATAGCCCGCACTTAAAACCTGTCGAGATCTTTGTCTCTCAGAAGATAAGGTAATTGCGTGCTCTGTTTGAGGTAATGACGGGTCTTAACTCACAAGAGTATTATTGGGCCAGTCAGATGCTCATTGAAGACGAAATTTGTGCGGTCCGTCATACTATTTGGGTCGACAGAACAGGAGGAATATTTGTGAACTGTTTGGGCCATTTAAATATTAAGTCAGGAAGAGTCTCAGTGAAGATTGGATGGAACATTGGAATAGGAAGATTATACGTAAGCTGTTTTAACCATTTGCAATCATTAAGCTAGGATGGGTCCTAATTAAAGATTTAACAAAACACTCTTAGTGTCAAGGGATCTGGAAGAACTTGAGAGATGTATTTCGGTTATTTGTAAGAAGACTCTGTGTCAGCGGAATAGAAAAAATATGCGTGATCGGTTTGATCCAATTGAACAGTGTTGAGTTAAAAATGGTCGCAAAGGATGATTCCGTCCTTTTGTTAAGGCCATACTCTCTCTTCCTGACTGTTAGAGATAGACGGAGAGGGCAAAAACCTCTTCCTATTTATTAGTGCTGTATAAAACTTAAAAAATTCTGCCTAGCTACGATGCATCGGTTTTCAGAGGAAGATATGAAACGGTCTGTCTCAAAGCCGCTCAAATTTATTGCGTGGGAACGGGAGAAGATATTGACATAATTCAACAAACTACGTCTTCTGTTAAAATATGCGCACCAGTTGGTAAAGTTTCCTATCTCTAGTTCTTATAGTCTCCGAGATATTGGTGTTCATACGGACGGACAGACGGAGGAACAGACGCTCAGTCTCTAAACTTCACAAGTATTTGAGTTACCCTTATGAATTTTGAGCAGCTGAATACAAATCTAAAGTCAGAAATACCCCAGCACTACAGGCTTGCAATCCGTATTTGGCCACACTAAAATCTATTTTAGGTTTCGTAGATCTAAGCAAGCTTGCTTGTTGAACCCGAATTACAGGTTCAAAAAATTCAGCTCGTCAGAGCTCTATCATAACCTCATAAGTTCACACTACGAATTACAAACGTCACAATGACAGCGATGCCACTTAACGTAATTAGTGTAATCAGCTGTTCAAGTTTATATATAGCCATCGAAAGACACCTTTTTTTTAACTCGAGATATCTTATCTTTATAAATTGTACCTACTGAAGTGATTCCTTTTATGCATTGCGATTTGGGTAAATAAACAAAGGTTTTCTAATCGCCAGCTAAGCCTTATCGATTGTCTCGAATCGAAAATTGTTACTAGGTATAGCTATAACTTATGTAGACATTTTTAGCTACAAAAGTTCAACTTAATTGATCCCCGAACAAAGCTGTTTTAAGTTATGCAAAGGTTTTTGATATTCAATTTAAGTTTAAAAGCCCCAGCAACGCGTTGTTGATTGAATTAAATGAAAATTTGCATTTCCAATTGATTTTCAGCCGTGTTGGATCCATTTCTAAACGTTCTCTCTGTGATTCACGCGCTGACAAACAAATTAATGGTAAAAATCTTTCGAGCCAAAGGCAAGATTCAAAGCCCACATAAAACATATATAATATATTTTTTTATAGTTATAAAAATTTTTGTTGCCCAAATATAGAATTCTAAAGAACTCAAGCAATATACAATTAAAAATATATATGTATTTTAAATAGCTTTATACAGTACTTTAATGGATGGCCGCTTTCACTTGACGGACTACAATTTCTCGTAGAACTTTGACCATTTTGGTGTCATTATATGGTGTGATTATTATAAACATTTACGTAGTGCAAAAATAAAAAAATGTTTACTTTTAAAGTGGCGCAAAATACTTACACTTGATTGTTAATTTAGACAGTGTAAACAGCTTTTGTAAGCTGCTCTCATAGTATATCATCTATTATATCATGATGACTACCTCGAGACCTTAAATGCAATCGTAGTAAAATCATATAGTATGTTGTTTGAGCTTAATTGAAAAATCGAAAGATTCGAGCAATATGCATAAAAAGCTTTAAAATAGCCGAGAACTTTGGCTTTATGGGTATGTGCTCAAATTGGGTTTACGAACTGATTTGTTGGGAGTCATTGAGATATGATTGAATTCATACTGTATTTGGAACACTTCAAAACAATTAATTTGAGAAAGTTCTGTTGAATCTGTGGTTTCAAATAAAGATTTGTTTTTAAACCTGGCGCGTACCCAGGATTTGGTCATAGGGGGGTTTTGACTTCAGATCAGAGCTCGCAAAAAACTGTCAATTTTTTTTAACTTTTGCGGGGATCCCGTATACTGTATTAAAGCGCATGCAAAATCTTTAAAGATTTCTCTGCCACCCAGATACTTTGTAAGTAGTTAAGATGACAATATAAGTTTCTAGACTTGCCTGATAATATCTAGATAATTACTTTTTTTAAATTAAAGCACTAAGCGAACCACTCTCGTGATTTGAAAACTAGAACCATAAGGCCCTTAAATTGTGCCGCCTGATTGCCAGAGCAGGCATTTTTTGGAGGAACTTTTGCATTATTTATCGGAAATTTGCATAAAAACTATGATAGTCGACTAGAAATAAAAGATTTTTACTAAAAGAGGAAATTTTTATACCTGTTTTTAAAGCTAGGGATGTTTTGAAAGACTCGATACCGATAGTGCCCGATAGTAGGATACCAGTTTACCTTTTTTTTCCGAAAAACATATATTTTTGCATATTTAATAATTGCGACTTTAGTATATAAATTACTTTATAAGACAAAACTGCACCATGCCCAGTATAGAAAGAGTTCCATTTGGGAAATTGATTTTTTTGTTGAGTCAAGTTTTGATATGGATCGAAAGTAAAGTCAAAAATGCAATTAAAAATGTCCGTGCTGATTTATATATACTAAATCCTGTCATTCCCACGAGGAGCATTGGGAATCAGAAGTGTGATTTATATATATATTCAATCCTTTCCCCTCTTATGAGGAGCATAGGTCCACAGAGGTATGATTTAAAACTTGGTAAATAGATTTTTGGTGTGGATCGCTACATAAGGTTACTTAAAGATTTGGGATCTCTGGGTCGTCTTTTAGTTAGAATCACTTGCATATGGTCCTAGTTTAATGGAACTTTTGTAGCAATTATTCGATTTTGTTCGTTTTTGACGAAGGTGATCCGATAAGTGCTTAGCCTCACCGCCCAATGGCGCTACTATCGCAAAGGAAATTTCCGCAGAACGAAAATTTTGGATTTGCTTTCACTCGCTTAAATACACTGACGAGCAAAAGTTTCTGGACAATTAAGAAATTATACGGAATTGATAAGCGAACTTGAAAAGAGCTTCATGCGTGTTTAAAAATTGATCGAATAAGTTTATTGAATTATCAGTAACATAAATTCATCAATAAACTAATTAGTAAGACGACGGTCTAAAACATTAATCCTAACTTTCCAAAATAATCAAACGGATAGAACGTTGAAAAATCATGGGGTGGCCGGCCTAATCCCCGGTTCTAAATCCAATCGAACTTCTTTGGGATGAACTTGATTGTCAAGTCAGGAACCGTGTCTGTCTTTGAAAGAAACTGACTGGATTGCATTAAAGAAGACGTGGGGGAGCTGGAACTAACAGCTCTTGAAAAACTTGTTATCAGAATGGCTCGAATCGTCGCAAAAGCTAAAGTTTGATATTTTGACGAGAAAAAAGTATAATCGTTTTATGTGTACATACATATTATCTGTTACAGTTGAAGTAATATATTGAAAAGTTTTAAAAAGAAAAATCTTTAGAATAAACTTTGTTGCTATCCTATCAATGGTTTCAAACGATTATGATCAATTTTTTTAAATTTAAATAAATAATTATTAGGTGTCCGGAAACTTTTGCCCGGCATTGTACATAGTTTACATTTTTGTAAACATAGTGACCAAATTTATGTCAGCATATTTTGTTTTAGAGCAAACATTTGTGTGACGTTAGATTAATATTTCAGCAATATTTCGTATAGCTACCATATAAAATTGAATCACTTTTCTGTGCAGTGGAAACTTACGGCATCTGGTAATGTTCATTGTATCATGAGCCATTGATATAAAAAGGATTTTTATCAAGAGAAGCCAGAAAACTTTTGAACGATCTATTGTGTAAGCCTATATATTCATAGACGAATTCCCAATCAATTTATTGAAGCTTATATTTAAGATATAGGGTAGAAAATAAAGAATACGTTTTTGAATTATATACCACTGTAGAGTTGAAAAGAAAGGCTAGAAACTAAAAAAAAAAATAAAATTTGAAAAGGTAGACCCAACTGCCACAAATTTTTGTGACCACCTACTACGTGCATTCAACGATATTTTTTATAATTATAGTATAAAGTTATGTCTAGAACTTTCGAAGAATGCTTTTAAGACTGTCAAAGTAAATTATTGCAGGGTTATCATTATAAGTGTATCATTTGTGGTTCTAAATATAAAGAACTTTGTAGAAAACTTTTGATGTTATTTTCAAAGTGCAATTAAATTAACCGTTGCGTGCTATAAATAACTCGCACACGGTATATATATATACAGTATATACATATACATATATTAGGCATATATTATTTATGTGCCTAGTGCCTGCCTATTTCTAAGCTCCGCAACCTGTCCTGTGTGTCACAGCCTAATTGCCATGCCCTGCCCTGCCCCGCCCCTGCGTGTTCCACACGAACATCAATCAAAGTCATATACAGGCTCTTGACCATGACATGACATGACTCACCTTACCCCAAGCAGAGTCGTCGAGTCTGTCCGTCCGTCCGTCCGTCTCTCCCACTTGTCTGTTTGTCTATTTTTGGACCCAAAAGCGGCATTGGATGTGTGACATATATTTTTAGAACAAGTTTAAGAATTCATTCACAAAAGATTCACAAATTAAACGGGTTTTATGTACACAATTTTTTTTTTTTTTTGTTTATTTTAAATAAATAATATAAAATATACATATTTTGCATATGAGCAAAAATTTTATCGCACTTTTAATGTTATTTGCAAATATGGCATTTGTTGTTATTGTAGGTCAGTAGGTTTACAGTTGCTATATTTTTATTATATATGGTATACCTATATATAGTATAGACCCTATGTTTGTCACCTTGGGGCTCTATGGTTGCTCTATTGTTGTTGTCAGCAGCCGGAACCAAGAATCAGCTGATTGCTTAGTTTGGCTTGCTTATCAGTAGAAGCATGGTTGGTATGTTGCCTGAACTATTTTTAAACAAGTGGGCTAGTAGATCGTACAGTTGTTACACACCGACTTTAAGTTGCACTGTAATAATGACTAACAAATTTTTCTTAATAGTTTCTGTTTATTATTTATTTAAGACAAACAAATTTTAGACACCGCTTAAATTTTATAAATTTAAATTTCAAACTACGTGAAACTTTTTTTTTTGTGTATAAGTATAAAATTATTGCGAGGTATTCCCAAAAAGTAGTAGATTTTTTTTTTGTTAAATCCTCAAATTTTTGTAAATCGACTTTGATGATTACATTTAGTGTTTAATATTGCATAAACAAAATATTGATTAAAATTAATATATAGATGCAAAAAGTTTTTGGAAAAGCTTCCTCACCCTAACCACAATTTATAAAAAAAAGCTTTATGAAATATTCCCGTTTATAAATTCTAGTAATCAGTTTTTTATTTTAAAAAAATAAAATAATTTGAAGACAAAACTTTTCAAATTTCGAAACAACAAAATATTAAAAAGAATAGAAAAATTAAAAGAAATTCATATTTTTCTATTCGAATCGTTATAATAACGACTCACAAAGTACCAGAACAAGATTTTGAGATTATAGACTGTAAAAAATTATATTAATAGCCGCAATGGCTTCTGAGAAAAATTTTCAACTTTATTTAACAAAAAATCATTTATTTAATTAAGTAATCTCAAGAGTCTATAAAACACAAAAAAAAAACTTATTTCGGAACAATAAAAAAATCGAATAAAATTAAACTAAAGCAAGAAACATAATTTTCCACTCAGAGTATGGTAGTTAGTAATTACCGACTCTTAAGTTCCGACATATATTGTATCTATGATTAATGGCTGCAAATAGTTTATTTGAAATAATTAATATTTTATGTTAACTCTTAAGGGAAAGATTACGCTCTGAAGCAATTTAGATATCGTTTTAGTTAGTTTTCTTTCCGACAATATTTTGTTCATACCTAAAAATTTAATAAAGTGGAATAAAAACAATAATTTTTAAAAAATGTATTTTGCAAATTCATATAACATATCTACAAGAAATATTTTGCCTGCAAACTTAGACCTTTTAGGAATTTTATATACTGGGAGAGTACTACCATCCATAGTTGGAATTATCAATCCTGCATTTAGGTTCTTGCACAGTGATTAACGAAAATTTCCTTAAAAAAAAAACAAAAAAAATATTAAAATTGTTTTTTTGTAAATATAAAAATAAATATATAAAAATATGAAAAAAATATATAAAAATATGAAAAAATATATTTAAATAATATTTCAATTATATTAAAAAAATATATATAACAAATATATAAAAATACTTAAAGAATATAAAAAAATATATCTTATATATAAAATTCTCGTGTCACAATGTTATGTTCCTTCTAAGCTTAGTTACTCACGAACGGCTGAACCGATTTGGCTAATTTTGGTCTTGAAATGTTCGTGGAAGTCCAAGGATTGTTTAGGGTTGAGAAAATATAATTGCGACGCAAATACTAAAAAGGACAATTTGATTTTCCAATACAATTTTTTTTTTAATTTAGGTTGGCATTGTGTACATTGTCAGATTAACTAATATTTTTTAGTCAATTGTTTTTGTCGAAAGGAATCACAAAAATTATAAGCGTTATAAATTTTATTTTATTGAAGCACACAAAATTTCATGAAAATCGGTCCAGCCGTTTCGGAGGAGTATGGTAACTAACATTTTGAAACTAGAATTTTAAATATAAGACGAAACTTATGTTTTACGTGCTATCGGTGTTCTCATGAACGAGTCGATGAATTTCAAATCTGATTTTTGCGTGTGTTAGAGGTCAATGCGGAGGTTTTAAGCCTATTGGGATGTGTTTGTGTGAATTGGTTCGTGAGATATACGCATTTTTGTGAATATTGGTTTTTGTGTGAACATACTCCTCCGAAGCGGCTAGACCGATCCTCATGAAATTTTATGTGTTTATTGGGCAGGTCTGAGAATCGGCCAACATCTATTTTTCATACCCCTAAGAGATAAGGGTTGCCACTCCTAACATTCCTGGCAAATCAAGTGAATTTAAAAACTCGGTAGGATAATTTACAATTTCATCAATTTTAGAAATTAATATTGATTTAGTTATTCCTTTCCAAGAAAGTTTTCTTAAGAAGAAAGGAATTCTGCGATTTTTGCTTACAATTCATGTTTTGATTTCTGTATAAAATACATATGATCAGATCAATATTTGCACATTATGCAATTTCGTGAATTCGCCACAAAAATAAATCATTGGAAGAAAATAAAGATCTAGACGAGCGAGCGAAGCGAGCGTGCCGAAGGCCGGCTAGTAAAATATAAATTTGAAAGGAAATAAAAGAAAATATTAAAAAAAATATAAAAGAAAATATGTAAAAAAAACTATTTTAAAAGGAATAAAAGAACATATGTACAAAAATAAATATATATTTTTTTAAATATTAAAAAAAAAAAGTATAGGTAAAAATCAAGCAATTAAAATTGGTCACATTAAAAAAAAATGAGAAACGGTTTATTAAAAGTAAGCATTAAAATTTAAAAACCAATTAGAATTAAAGTTCAACCTTTTTTTTTTAAATCGTTTGGATAATTTTTAGTTCCTAAGGAGCATCTGTATACGTCTTTCTTGGTTCTATTTTTATTAATCTATAAAAGGCCGTCCTAAAATGAGCCGACTAACATATTAATATTGATAAATATTTGAAAATTAATTAAAAAGGGCAAAGTAACATATTTAGATTACAGTGCTTTCTCTTAATTTTTTTTTCGAACATTAACCAACACTAGGATTTATAAAAGGTCGTCCTAAAATGAGCCCACCAACATATTAATGTTGGTAAATGTTCGAAAATTAATCAAAGAGAGCAAATCATCTATTTACATAGATTACTGCACTTTCTCTTAAAATTTTTTCAACACTTACCAACACTAGTTTGTTAGATCAGCTACTGGAGATGAGCTATTTCTACTTCGACAAATTTCTGGAAGCTGCAAATTGTTTACGTATAAATTTATGCACTTATTCTGCATACCCTAAGTCTTGTCAGTTATAGTGTATAAAAAAAACACCAGACGCTTGATAGATAGTAAGAGTTTGCTCGTACCTGACAAATTTTGATGTTGAACTTTGCTCAACATACGATGTGCGTATTTTTCAAGATCTTGCTCTCTCTTACGCTCCTCTTTTTTCTCTTGCAGCTACAGTCCCAATGGGATGGAACCACCACCACGTTGGACCTGCTTTTTATGCGCCCTGGGTCTGTTTATCTATCAGAGCTTGGACTCGATTGATGGCAAACAGGCGCGTCGTACAAATACCTCATCGCCGTTAGGAGAACTCTTCGATCATGGCTGCGATTCGATATCAACAGTGTTTGTGGCCTTATCAGCGTGCATCTCGTGTCAGCTGGGTCACTATCCCAACTGGCTATTCTTTCAGGTAAGTGATGTGGCTTAAAATCATTTAAAATGTTTTAGTAAAAGTTTTACCCAATATTTGCAGTGCTTTTGCGCCATAGCGCTGTTCTACTGTGCCCACTGGCAGACCTATGTATCCGGGACACTACGTTTTGGACGCATCGATGTGACGGAGGCGCAATTTTCCATTATGGCCATACATTTGATATCGGCAGCATTGGGTCCTGAATTTTGGCTGACCAAGGTAGGGCAAGCGGTGATCCGACTTGAAAAATTTATAATTTTACGTTTTATTTTTTAAGAACTTTATGATTTAGAGAAATGTTTCCGGAAGTTCTTTACGTTTTGGTTCATTAAGCTTGTGTGTAGGTTTAGTGTTATTTTTTAGTTTAAAAGCTAGTTTTAGTAGGACAGTGTTGAACAACAGTCAAGTTTTTGAAAGCGTTAGCGCTATTGCCTAGCTTAGCTAAGTTCTAACATACTTATATACTTATACTATATACACATAACATAATAATAGCCATATTGTAATTGTGTTATAACTTTTACTTCTATGTACATACAAAAATCGCGTCTTGCGTGTATTACGTCTGTTTAACTCTTGCGCCTCTAAATGTATGCCGCAAAAATGCCTGCCACAAATCAATGCAACTCTGCCACATAATACAATTAATTACACACACAAACAAACACACACACACAACAAATACACGCATAAACCAATACAGATTGGCATTGGCAATATTGAGCTCTGGTATGGTCTCTCTATAGCGACCATTGTCTGCGGTCTGTTCTCCTTAGCCTATGTCTTTTCCATCATTGTGGCCGGCGGTGTTGGCAAAAATGGCTCAACAGTTGCTGTAAGTTTACCAACACACACATATATACACACACACACAAATACACAAAAACAATAACAAGCCTGTTGCGGATTTCAATTCGGAGTCGGACTCCGAAATTCGGAAACCAAAAATCAGATAACTAGAACGTTAAAGATGAACAAAATCATTTTTAATGTTTTTTTTAAACGAAAATTCGAGTCGTACGAAATTAAACGACCATTCGGAGTCGCTTCCTAAACCCAAATAAAGGCGGAGCTCAGTCAATTAAAGTAGAAGCTAATATTTTTGTATTTATTGTTAAAATTATAATTCGCAGTCGAACTCCAAAATTCCGAATTTAAAATTTAGACAACTATTAGGCATTTAATATGAACAATGGTAGTTGAAATTTTAAATTTTTTGCTAAAACGACCATTCAGAGTCATACTCCGAAATTCCGAAACCAAAATTCAGACAACTAAAAAGTCAAATATGAGCAATAACAAAGAAAATTTAAATTACTTTCACTTTACTTCGAAATTAAAGGACATTTCGGAGTCGCATTCCGAAACCAAAAAAAAGCCGCTGCTCATGCAATTAAAAGTTAGAAGTAGAAAATTTTTTAATTTATTGTTTAAGCTGACGGAGTCGGAGTTCGGCGAAATACCGAAACCAAAATTCAGACAAGTAGAATGCCTAATATGGATAATTGCAGTTGAAATTTCTAATTTTTTTTAACGACGATTCGGAGCCGTTTAACGCAGTTAGACGACAATTCGAAGTCGCTTTTCGAAACCAAAATAAAACCACGACTCAGACATTTAAAGTAGAATCGAAAATGTTTAATTTATTGTTAAAACTATAATGCGGAGTCGAGCTCCGAAATTCCGAATTCAAAATTTAAACAACTAGAATGTCAAATATAAACAAAGGCAGTTGAAATTTTTAAATTGTTTCTTAAACGACAATTCGGAGTCGAAAACAAAATGACTGCGCGATTTAGATGATTAAATTAAAAGTTCAAATTTTATTGTTAAAACTATTATACGGAGTCAGGCCTCGAAATGGCAAATCCGAACTCCGAAATTCCCAAAGCAAAATTTTAATGGTTTATATAATTAAAGTATAAGTTACAATTTTTATTTTATTAAAACTATTGCAGTTAAAATTTTTAATTTCTTTAAAAAGACAATTCGGAGTCGCACCCCGAAATTTCGAGACCAAAATGACTGCGCGATTTTGATAAAGTAAAAGCTCAAATTTGTATAGTAAACTGTAATAAACTGTAATTCGGAGTCAGAATTTGAAATTCCAGTTCCGGTAGAAATATTTAACTTCTTTTAAAAGACAAATCGTAGTCGCACTCTGATATTCCGAAACTAAAATAACACCGCGTTTTAAATAATTAAAGTAAAAGTTCAAATTTTTTTTTCTTAAAACTAAATTTCGGAGTCAGACCCCGAAATTCCAATTCAGGTTGAATTTTTAAATTTATTTTTAAAACGACAATTTGGAATTGAACTCCGAAATTCCCAAACCACAATGACTGCGCGGTTCAGATGCCTAAAAGAAGTAACAATTTTATTTTATTAAAACTATAAATCAGGAATCAGACTCAAAAATTCGAATACCATTTAAAATTTTTAATTTTTTGAAAACGACAATTTGAAATTGAACTCCGAAATTCCCAAAATAAAATGAATGCGTGGCTCAAATTTATATTTAATTGGACTCTACAATTCCAATACCAGTGAAATTTTTTTTTCTTTTAAACGACAATTTGGAATTGAACTCCGAAAATAAAATGGTAAATAAAGTAGAAGCTGAAATTTTGATTAAATTGTTAAAACTATAATTCAGAGTCGGACTCCGAAACCAAAATGACTACTCGGTTCAGATAATTATAGTAGCAGTTAAAATTTTTATTTTTATTGTTAAAACTATAAATCGGAGGCAGACTTCAAAATTTCAATTCCTTTTAAAATTTCGAATTTTTTTTTTTTTACGTAAATTTTGTTTTTTTTCGCATTCCGAATATACCAAACCAAAATAACTGCGCGGTTCAGACAAAGTAGAAGGTAGAATTTGTATTTTTTTTTTACGTAAATTTGTTTTTTTTTCGCATTCCGAATATACCAAACCAAAATAACTGTGCGGTTCAGACAAAGTAGAAGGTAAAATTTTTATTTTATTGTAAAACTATATCTCGGAGTCGTAGTCCGAAATTCCCAAACCAAAATTTTTCCGCGGTTCAGATAATTAAAGTAAAACTTAAAATTTTTCTTTGATTGTTAAAACTATAATTCGGAGTCGGACTCTGAAATTTGTAAACCAAAATGACTGCGTGTTTCAGACATTTAATTTGTATTTTATTGCTAAAACTATAATTCGGAGTGAGACTCTGAAATTTTGAAACCAAATTGACGGCGCGGTTCAATTCCGATTCCGAATTCAAAATTTAGCCAAACATGAACAATGGTAGGTTAAATTTATAATATTTTTTCAAACGACAATTTAGAGTCGGATTCCGAAATTCTCAAACTAAATGACTGCGCGGTTCAGACACTTAAAGTAGAAATAAAAATTTTTGTCTTATTCTTAAAACTATAGTTTAGAGTCAGACTCCGAAATTCCAGTTCCAATTGAAATTTCTTAAATTAATTTTTTCAAACGACTTCGGAGTATTACTCCAAAATTCCTTAACCAAAATGACTGCCCGGTGCAATTCCGAATCCAAAATTTAGACATATAGAAAGCCAATTATATATGGTAGGTTCAATTAAAATTTTTGCAAACGACAATTCTGAGTCGGATTCCGAAATGCTCAAAACTCAAAATGACAGTCCGAAATTCCAATTTCAGTTAAAATTTTATATTATTTTTAAAAACGACAATTCGGGGTCGTACACCAAAATTCCTAAACCAAAATGACTGCGCGGTTCAATTCCGAATCCAAAATTCAGACAAATAGAAAGAGTCATATATATATATATGGTAGGTTAAATTAAAATTTTTTTCAAACTATAATTTGGAGTCGGACTCCAAAATTCTCAAACTAAAATGGAAGTCCGAAACTGTAATTCCAGTTAAAATTTTTAATTATTTTTAAAATCGTTAATTCGTCAGACTCCGAAATTCCAATGCCAGTTGAAATTTTTAATTTTTTTTGTTAACTATGATTCGGAGTCAGACTTTGAAATTTTACGGTTCACCTAACTATCTCGCAAAATAAGTACAGCGCCAGTTGAAAGATTTTTTGTATTGTTAGAATGAAATTTTCGGAGTTCCGCATTGAAATCCGAAACAGGCTTGTATAACACAATAAAACAAATACAAAAACAACAAGTCTGCCTTTTGCAGCAATTCAAAAAATAATTTTGGCTCTCCGAATCAAACTTAGTTTTTTTTTTTAATTTTTTTTTGATGAGGTCTTTAGGTTCTTTCGTTTCTGACTTGCTTGCTATGCCTTATTAACTCCTAATTTGTGCCGTTTTATTGCTGTTGTTGTTGTTCTTCTTTATAATTTCTCTTTCGCGAACTCTCTCGCTGTCTCTAAAACTTTGGCCCCGCGACAAAAAAAAAAAAAATCCAACTAAATTCATTAATATCTAAAAACTTAATTTTTTATAGCTGTTAAGTGAATGCCTTTTAAATGTATAATTATAATTATAATTTTTTTATACACTTTACTTTTAGCGGCTGTTGAATGAAATGTGTCAGAATTATTTATATCTAAAAGTTATGAACGTCGCTGTCCTACTTTTTATATAATAGCCTGCCTTGTCTAATTGTCCAGTTAGTTTTATATGTACCAAACTATGTATATATACATATATCTATCTTTATGTCCCTTTTGGTTTTTGGGTCTAAGTTTTAATATATAGCATAGAAAACTTATCTATGTCTATATATATTGTAATATTTATGGTATATCTTTAACTATAAGCTATCTATTTAGGTTTAAAAAAAAGAAGTTTATTTTAATGCACTTGCAAAAAATGTTTGGAAATGGAAAAGGGTGATTTTTTTTTAAGTTTCTAGATAAGTGAAATCGATAAATCCTTTTTAAAAAATTTAGGAGAAAAGATTTTTTCCAATTCGAAAAATATATTATATTAATATAATATTTAATAGCGATTATAAGGTTATTTACTTTTGGTCAGTAGAGTTCATAATTTTAGGTACACACTGTGAAATTCGTGAAAATTTCAGCGTACTACTAATTCACTGGAAAAATGTTAGAATTGGAACAAAACTATGTAAGAATATTTTTATTCTAAAAATTTTGACTTATGGAAAGTATGTAATTTTAAATATTGTGAATTTTTGTATATTCCAATTTATCTTATTAATTTCTGAAAATTTTGGTGTATTCCAATTCACTGAAATAATGTTAGAGTCGAAACAAGGCTATGTACGATTTTTTCCTTAGAAATTTTAATTTTTGGAGAGTTTCTTATTTTACTTACAAATAATAAAAACAAAAAATCATCTAAAAAAAATGTATCTACTGAAATTCGTAAAATTTTGGTGTATTCAAAATTCACTGAAAAAATGTTAAAATTAGAAGAAATCTATAATTTTTTTCTTCAGAAATTTCGATTTTTGGAGAGCTTGCAATTTTAGCAATAAATTTTTGTTATAAATAGTAAAATTCTGTAAATTTCTGTTTATTCAAATTCATCTAATGAAATTCGGAAAATTTTGGGGAATTCAAATTCACTGAAAAATTAGATGTTAGAATTAAAACATACCCAAATAAGATATTTTTTTTCGAAATTTTGATTTTTGGAGAGTTTCTTGTAATTTTAGTTACTCTCATCAATATCATCTCATGAAATTCGGAAAATATTTGTTTATTCAAATTCACTGAAAAAATTTCAGAACTAAATCAACCTATGTAAGATTCTTTTCAGACATTTTGATTTTTGGAGAGTTTGTAATTTTAGTTACAAATAGTAAAAACAAATAACTCGTCTAATAAAATTCTGAAAATTTCGGAGTATTTAGATTCACTGAAAAATTTTAGAATTTGAAAAATCTATGAAAGATTTTTTTAAAAAAAATTTTGATTTTTGGAGATTTTAGTTACAAAAGTAAATTTCTTTGTCATATCATATTCATATAATGAAACTCGTAAAATTTTGGTCTATTAAAGAACGCTGAAAAAATTTTAGAATTAACAAATCTATGCACGATTTTTTTCAGAAATATACATTTTTGGAGAGTTTATGATTTTAGTTACAAATAGTAAAATTTAGTAAATTTTTGTATTTCCAAATTCATCTAAAAAAATTAATGCAGTCCCCTGAAAAAAACTATTTCAATTTATGGAACTAAATTCTAATGAAACTAAACTAAAAAAAAACTAAAGCCTAAAAGCTCTTTTACTCCAAAGTTATAAATCAATAGATCAATAGGGCTCAATTCGAGCCCATCAGAAGATGATCAAATAGGTTCTATTCCCCATCGAAAACAGGGTTCTGGAACGTATGCGTAAGTCTCTAAGTCATTAAGTACATAATAGCCACTGGAATATGTATTCAAAGTCTGTTTTCCGAGTAGCTACATCCCAATCCAAATCGTTAAGAAGCCTTTAAAAGACATTACTTTCAATAAAATAAAATTTCGAGATTGTAATCAAATATTACAAAATAGGTTGTATTCACCCAATCGAAAAAAGGGTTCTGGAACTTATACGTAAGATTTTTAAAACATTAAGTAAATAATAGTTATGGAATACGTATTCAAAGTCTGTTTTCCGAGATAGCTACATCCCGATCCAAATCGTTAAGAAGTCTTTAAAAGGCATTAATTTCAATAAAATGAATTTTCGAGACTTCAAATTTGTTAGCCCGTTCTCTTGCTCCGAAGTTATAAACGAATAGATCAATAGGAATCAATTCTAGCCCATCAAATGTTACAAAAGAGATTCCAGGGTTCTAAAACTTATGCGTAAGATTTTAAGACATTAAGTAAATAATAGTTATATTCAAAAAATACAAATTAAATTCCTTTTTCCGTACACTTCATAAAAAACACAGTCATTAAATCCTATTTTTTCACCCAAAATTTTGCAAGTGCATTTTAACTTCGTTTTCTTTCGAAGTTTTTATGAACCATTTTACTTTATATGCTCATTTCAACGAACCAGCTCAAAAAATTTATCATTCAACAATTCGATGTTTTTTTTTTTCAAAGGTATGTTAACAAATTTTTATCGAAAAACAAAAATGTTCTCTCATCTTTAATAGATACCAATTGTGGGCGTTTCATGGAATTACACAATATTAATATTTATAACAATTGGCTATGCCTTGAATATTATAAATTTTTCAAAAATGTTCATTGAAGGAGGCAGTGGCAAAAACGGTTCCTCAGTTGCTGTAAGCATTGTTCCATTATACGATATCTTAAAATATCGTTTAATAAAAAAACTAAAACTTATCGTGCTACTAAAAAAAAATGTTCACCCAATTTTTTTAAACTAATTTTTATACATAATGCTGCGAATTTAACATTAATTTTTATTATATATTTTTTTGTATGGTGATCTAATAATTCCATTGCATAAAACTGATTGAGGAATTGAATGACATTTTGGTTTGGTTCTAAGTTGGGTCTGGACTGGGTTTGGTTTGGTATCAGAGCAAAAAGCATGCTTTCTAAGTAAGTTCCATGAAAACAACTACAGCTGCATGTTGCGTGGGCTACAGTAAAGATCATATAGCATTTGATTCCGAAAAAGTTCCATATATCATCTGTTTCGTTGAAACCAGCTCCATATAAGGCATAGACATTTAAAGATATTTAAGGTTGAGATAATGCTTGTATGGTGTGGAGCAAAAAATTTTTTGTTTTAAGCATTGCTTGATATTAATAATTTGTGTCAATCGATTGAAATTCGATTTGCTACCTAAAAGATTCGATTCCCTACAAAAAAATTGTTTCGTGGTTACCATAGAACCTGTCCTTACGAATAAAATTATTATTAAAATTATTACCAAACTAAAGTAATTTCAATTTCCAAAAATGTGTAACTTGTAAGAAATTGATTTCTAGCACGATGCAATAGATAATAAAACCACAAAGAAAAAATTTTTATTCGAGTTTGGAAGTTCGTTCCGGTTTGCTATATGTTTTTGGGGTCGCTGAATTCGAGTACAAAAAACTCCGGCACGTCAGGGTTCTGGTCCGAAATAACATAAAAAATATACTGAAATATTTGAAGATTCAAATTAAAAACAAAAGTTCTAAACTGCCAAAAAAAAGAAATTATACTTTTTAAATTGATAAAAGTAGATCAAAAATAGAAGTATTTTTTTTAAATTTCAAAAAAAAAAAAAATAAACCTTTTACATTTTTTTAACCTGAAAAAGTACTGAAATAACTTAAGCTTCAAATAAAAAAATAGTTCGAAACTTTAAAATAAAAAATTGCTTGCTTTTAAATAAAAAATATCAGACATGGTAAAAACAAAATGTTTTTAAATATTAATAAAAATATATATATAAAAAGCTTTTAAATTAATTAAAAAACATTATTTTTTTTAAATGTAAAAAAAAGTTCATAAAAAAAGAAAAAAAATTTTTAAACCTTTCCATTTTTTTTAACCTCAAAAAGTTATGAAATATTTTAGGCTTCACAAAAAAAAATATCTCAAAAATGTTAAAAAATATTTTTTAAATTTAAAACAGTTTAAAAAATAGAAAAAAAAAACATTTTCTTATTTAGAAAAAAATTTAGATTAATCTTTTACATTTTTTTAACCTCAAAAAGTACTGCAATATTTTAAACTTCAAATTAAAAAAAAAAAGTTTAAAACTAAAAAAAAATTATATTTTTTAACTGTCAAAAAATTATAGATTAACCTTTTACATTTTTTTTAACCTCAAAAGAACTGAAATAATTTAAGCTTCAAATAAAAAAATATTTAAAAACTATTATTAAAAAAAATGGCGGACGTAAAGTCGGGCGCGGACGACTTTAGGATACCCTGTACCACTAGCTTGTAATAAAGTCCGATTTCTTCACAAAAAACCAAAAACAGAAGAATTTTTAAGCAAAAATTTTTTTTTTGACCGATCGTTCCTATGGGAGCTATATGATATAGTCAACCGATTTCAATAAAATTTGACACAGTGCTTAAATACCTTAAAAAAGCTATGAATGCCAAATTTATTTCAAATATCTTTACAAACAAACAAAACACATCGAATTTTGTATAAAAACCGTGTTTTTGGACCGAATGGTCCTATGGGAGCTATATGATCTAGTCCAACGATTTGGATTAAATTTGGTACAGTGCTTAGGAACTCTAAAATACTCACGAATATCAAATTTGGTCCCAATATCTTAACAAACAAACGAAACACAACAAATTTTGTTAAAAAATCGATTTTTTGGAAGATCGGACCTATGGGAGCTATATGATATAGTCAACCGATTTTGTTCAAATTTGGCACATTGCTTAAGTGCTCTAAAAAATTTCCAAACGCCAAATCTGGTTAGGATATCTTTATTAAAAAACGAAATATAGCGAATTTTTCTTTAAAAAAGTTATTTTGGCCGATCGGTCCTATGGGAGCTATATGATATAGTCAACCGATTTCGATCAAATTTGGTACAGTGATTGGGAACTATAAAAAACTTTCGAATACCAAATTTGGTTACGATATCTTCATAAACAAACGAATTATTCATCTAAAACGCTTTTTTTTTGTCGAGGTCGTCTCAAACACCCCCATGGGAGCTATATAATTTATCCCCGATATCAAAAAAATAAAATAAACTTGCCTCCTATCAAATAATATGGGACCTAATGTGAAAGTTTGGTAACTCTAGCTCTTACCATCTCTGAGATCTAGGCGTTCACACGGACGGACGGACGGACAGACGGACAGACGGACGGACAGACGGACAGACGGACAGACGGACATGGGTATATCGACTTCTCTATTCACCCTGATCATATTTTAGGTAACTTTGGGGTGTCTCCGACGTCTCCTTCTATATGTTACATACATTTTCGGCTTGCACAAACTTAATATACCCTTAGTACCATATGGTACAGGGTATAAATATCTGACATGGTACAAAAATTTTTATTTTAACCTCAAAAAGTACTAAAATATTTTAAACTTCAAATTAAAAAAGTTAAATAGTTGAAAACTGATATAAAAAAACATAATTTTTAAATATAAATTTTATAAAAATAGTTTAAAAAAATGGAAACAAATTTTATTTAAAAGTAAAAAAATAGAGTCAAATTTTATTTAAAAGTAAAAAAAAAAATATCATTTTTTTTTATGTAAACATTTTTTACATTTTTTTAACCTCACAAAATACTGAAATAATTTAAGCTTCAAATAAAAAAATATTTAAAAGCTTTTATTAAAAAATATCAGACATGGTACAAAAATTTTTATTTCAACCTCAAAAAGTACTAAAATAATTTAAACTTCAAATTAAAAAATTTAAATAGTTGAAAACTGATATAAAAAAACATAATTTTTAAATATAAATTTTATAAAAATAGTTTAAAAAAATAGAAACAAATTTTATTTAATAGTAAAAAAATTGAATCAAATTTTATTTAAAATTAAAAAAAAAATATAATCATTTTTTGTATAAAAACATTTTTTACATTTTTTTAACCTCACAAAATACTGAAATATTTTAATCTTCAAATTAAAAAAAAAAATTTCTTGATATTTTTAAAAATTGTAAAAAGTAGTTCAAAAATAGAAAAAAACATATTTTTTATATGTGAAAAATCAATAAAGATAAACATTTTACATTTTTTTTACCTCAAAAAAAAGAAATATTAATTTAAAATAAAAAAGTTAAAAAATTTGAAAACAAAATTATCTTATTTAAAAATTTAAAATTATATTATTAAAAGAATAATTTAAAAACAAAAATATATATTTTTTTATGTTAAAAAATTTAAAACAAAAATATATATTTTTAATTTAAAGAATTATTAGACTATATTTTCAATGTTTTTTTAACCTCAAAAAATACTAGAATAATTGTAAGCTTCAAATTAAAAAAAAATCAAAACTGTTTTTTTTTTAAATGTCAAATAAATATTTTTTTTAAATTCGCGAAAAACATATCGCAACTAAAAAAATATTTAACTACGTAAATTTTCTGTAGTCGATAACTCAATAAATAAAATAGCAAAAATAAACTTTAAAAAAAATAATTTTAAATAATTTAATTTAATTTGAAATTAACACAATTTTTATACAAAGTATTCAGATAAATCAAAAGTCTACCTAAATTTTCTGTTGTCGATAATAATTTTCTATGATCAATAAATAAAATAGTTGGAAAAAAATACAAATTCACATTTTTATAAAAAGTTGAAAAAAATAATATTTTAAAATTCAACCTTAGCACATCTTGAAAACATTTTTCAAGTTAAACAAAATTCTACCTATCTAAATTGTCTGTTATCGATAACTCGACAATATAAAAAAAAAAATATTTTTTCGCCTATTAAAAACATTTTTGGACAGCTGATGGTTATGTTAGACCCTGTAGCCGGGTTCAATGAGCCTAAAAACATATGGTAAACATTGTTAGAATTCCACAACTGAAACTCGATTTTTTTTATTGGTTCATTTTTTAGGATCTAAAACTCTGAAAGTAATAAAATTATATTTTTCGATTTGAGTCGTATTTTGGAACACTGTATTTTAAGTAATTTTGAAAAACCCAAGTTCCAATATTCAAGCCCCAAAATTCCATTAGGTCTACCCACATTTTATTTATTTTTAAAATTTAAGAGAGCTTTTTTATTGTGTGTTACCTGCTAAGCTCAATGCTTAGAACTCAAAATTTATTTAAGTTTTAAATATTTTCATAACGCTTAAATATAAATATAGCAATCCTTTTTTATACAGCTACCAAGTCTAAATTCTAGTTTCTACACAAAAAAAACCTCAAAAATATACCTCTACCCCCACACATTTACTATTACCTATATTATAAGAGCTATTTATTTTTTTTAAATTTCTAGATAATTGAAAAGCATCCTTTAGTTTAGTTTTGCGCTTTATTTTAGTTTGTGTTCTCGAACTCGAATAACTTCTGGAAGAAATTTCTAATTCATATATTTTTTTAATATTTTATTTCTCTATCAAAAAAAACTTGACAAAATTACAATTAACAAGCGCTCTTTCTCCCTTTTTACAAAAAATCAAATATATTTTTATCAAAAAACACGCACCCATTGTTTTTGCACAAAATCATGGCAAAAATATGAAATTTATGAAATTGACAGATGCCCTATTTCGACTGTGAAATACGCTATATGCCATTTTTATTTGCCACTGGCATAGATATTATTTTAGCTTTACGTTACGCGAAAAGCATTATAACCGACGGCTGTGGCAAAAATGGATCGACAATTGCTGTAAGATTTTCTTTCTGTTTGATTTTAAGCTATTTGTTTTGAAACTACTATGAATTTGGAACAAAACTTTGTAAATGAAACACTTGGAAACCACAACACACATATGTAGAGCACCGACAAAAAAAAAACCCACAATAACCTAGGTTTATACCCATACGCATAGCTGAACTCGCAATTGCATATCACGATTATAATTTTTTACTATATTATATAGCACGCCATCATGTAGAAATCGTGTTTTAAGTGACATAAAATTGAGCATAATTTTAAAGATAACTTAAATATCGCGATAACATATCGCGATATGATAATTATTTTGTATCTATCTACAATTATTACAGATGGGAATGGGAGAGGAATTTCATTCAAGTGCCGTCCGTTTTGAAAAAGACCTTAAATATCACGGTCCGTTCCGTTCCAACAGCAAAACTTAAGCCTTATTTTATTTGTAAAAAAAAATAAAGAATCGATCGGTTTCAAGGTTTACTAGACGCTATTTTTTTATTTTGAGTCTCGTAAACTTTCTATGCTTTTCCAGCATTACGATTATCATCAGCGAAAAAAACTAGTTGTTTAAGAGCAGAATTTAAGATACTAATTGACTTTTTTTGAGATAATGTGAAAATTTTGACAAAGGTCATGCAGCTGTAAAACTTTTTTTCACTTAATTTTTAGCTTTTTGGTAAAACAACGTGTAATTGAAAGGCTAAATATTAAAAAAAATAAACACAAAAAAAAAAACAAATTTACAAATATCCTGAAAAAATTAAAAATGCGTAAAAATTAAGAAAAAAACATAAAAAAATTGATAAAAATTAAAAACTAATTCACAGGTTACTCCTTACAAAACAAATTTATAAATTAAAAATTAAAAGAAAAAAATTAATAAAACGTTTCTTTTTTTCCTATTTTTTGGCAAAATATCCGCTTTATCTAAAAATTAAAAACAAAATAAAAAAACAAAAATTCCTTATTTCTAGTTTAAAAAAAAAATCGTTCCGTTGTCCTTAAAAAATTAACAATTAAATACTAAATTACAGGTTACTCCCTCCCTAACATATTTATAAACTTAAAATTAAGAGAAAAAAATTAATAAAACGATTTATTTTATTTATTTATTTTTTTTCGTAATTTTTAGCACTTTAACACAAAAAAAGTTTTTGCTTTATCTAAAAATTAAGAACAAAATTAAAGCATTATTCTATATTAATTTTAAAAAAATAAATCGTTCCTTACAAAAATTTAAAAAAATTAAAAACTAAATCACAGCTTATAAACAAAAAAATAATTAATGAGATCGATTTTTTAACGAAAAATAAGTTTCTGCGTTTACAGAACTCCTTCAAAATATTTAAAAAACTTAAAACAATTGAAAAAATAAATAATACGAATATTTTTGTTTTCTTTATTTTGAGCTTTTTTAGTACATTTACAGATCTCCTTAAAAAAAAAACAACAATTCAGACATTCTTAAAAACTAAAAATTATTATAAAAAATAAAGAGCAAAGTAATAAAAATGTTTTTAAGCTATGACTTAAAAATAAAAAAAGTGTTTCCGCCTTTACATATCTCCTTAAAAATAAAACATTTACAAAATTCCAAAAACTAAGAAACAAAAATAAAATAAAAATAACATCAATTCAAACATTCTTAAAAAAAATAAATTATGCTAAAAAAAATAAGAAAAAGAATATATTAAGAATTAAAAAAAAAAGTTTTTTTTTTGCTGAATTCCGCGTTCACTTATCTTCTTAAAATAAAATAATATAAAACATTTACAGGTATATAAAAAAAAAATATAAGTCCAAAAAAATATGTCTAATAATTAAAAAAAAATTCACAGGTCTCTTTAAAACTCTTTAAAAACTTAAAACAAATTTAAAAAGCTACAAATTAAGAAAAAAATTCCTTTACAGATCTGTAATAAAATTAAACAGCTAAAAATCAAGGTAGAAAAAAATAAAAATCTCTTGGTTTTTAGTTTTAAAATATTTTCTTAAGGCGATATGTGAATGCGGTAGTTCTGACAATTGTTCTATAGCTAGTAATTTATTTAAAGATAAGGGCCTTCACTTATCACCTTAAAAGAATATAAAACGTTTTCAGGTATCTTCAAAAAAATATAAGTCAAAAAGTTAGATAAAAAAGCAGAATAAAGACAAATTTAAAGGTCTCCTTACAAAAATGTTTAAAAATTAGAAATAAAAATACCTTTACAGATCCTTAAAAAATTATAAAAGCTAAAAACTAATCTAGGGTTGAAGAAAAATTTCTTTAGGTTTTTAGCACTTGTAATATTTCTTTAATACTCTAAGGTTTCTTTCTTATGTGAATGCGGTAGTTCTGACAATTCTCCTATAGCTCTTGAGTAGGATCTTGGAATTTTTTACATTCCACAAACTTAAAATTGTTTGCATTCCGTTTTTTTTCCAATAATTTTTTACTTAAAGATTTACATGTTTCCTATAATGTAAAATGTATTAAAAAAATAATATCAAATCACAATAATATTAGGATCAAGAAAAAATACTACCCATTTCAAAATTCTTTCTCGTCTCGCTCTAAGCTCAAATACAAAGCTCATTTTTTTTTGAATGGAGGTTTTAAGATCATCTCTGTTATGTTGTGATGGTTAAAAAAAAAATCTTACTTGAAAAAACTATAAAAGAGTTAAAATAAAATTATTTTTGGAAGCGTGTCAAAAAAACCCAACTATGTAAATCCTTTACCATGCCTCAGATTTTTGCGGTATCTGCGAAATTCCCATCTCTATGCCATCTCTAACATACATAATATAGTTATCGATCGTGTTATGCGTGAGTTTAACTTCTGTGTCGTATAAACATAGCGTGTTTAGTATACAGTATTTTCCTATGCTCTATTTTGACTATTATAACTATTATCTAGTATCTGCAACTATAAAATTTTAGCTGTAATTAGTTTAAAAGTGCTTAAATACATATCTATCTATCTAGCTAGTTATCTATTGTATGGTATTTTGCTGCTATATCTTATCGGTATTCTTGTATGTCTTTGTCTATGCTTCTGTTGTTTGCTGTGTTAGTTTCTAAGTTTTTTTTTTGTTTTTGGTTGTTTGTCTTATAACTATAATAGTTATCGATATCTTTGGCATGTTGTTTGTGTTACTCGTATATGTTATTTTTGGACTTCTTGCTTAAATAAAACGCCCCACACATACACTACACTTTAAACACATACAACAGACAAAATAAAAAAAAATAGCGCTTACACCCATGTAAATAAAAAAAAAAAATTAACAAAATCGTAAACTAAATTTTTGTAATACAAAAGCCAAAAGAATTTTTGTTTTGCACCATGTAAAATGTTGAGAGTTTGCAAAATGTCTTTAATTTTTAATTTAGCACCAAATGAGCGTACTGTACTGAAAAAAAAAAAAGTGAAATTTGGCAACAGCGCACACAAAAATCACTTTGCAAGCTCTCAAGAGGCAATTAGCTGCAACCGAAACTAATGAAAATTTTTAAACAAATACAATAACAGGGCACCAGTGTGCTTAGTCCCAGCATACCACTAACCCTGGTGGTGTTACCGGCACTGATGATTGCACAGAAGTCACCACAGAACATATTTACGGAGAACAGTTCGCTTTATATAATGGCCTTTGGCATGGTAGCAGCCAAAGTAACCAACAAACTGGTGGTAAGTAGAACTATGATTACAAGAAATAACTATAACTACATCTTTTTATTTGAGGCATCAGTTGGTATATTTTTTGGGAAACGTAGAAACGTTTAAGGACTACGAACTTATTCGTAAAATTTTGAAGCATCTTATGTTTCTACAAACAGTCCAGTCGACACTTAATGCGAGGAATCTCTGTTAGGTTAGGCTAGCATCTCCGTATAGTCAAGTGAGATCACCCAGAGATCATGAGGTCCATTGTGTTGCGTAATTAAAAGAAGGGGAGGAAAAGAATGGAAGAAAGGGAGGTATTGTGGAGGGGGGGTCAAAATCTTTGGGACATCCCTAGCTTAGAACCCTTTTAATGATTCGAAGAAAGCAGTCACATACGCTATGGACACATAGGCTAGACTACCCAGATCCTCACAAAATGGTTTACCCACAAACTCGTCCTCTAAGAACCCCTGGGCAGTCGCCTAGCAGGTGTTGGATGCTTGCTGTCTTTACCTCATCTCCGCCGCTGCGGCAGAAAACGTGATGGGGAACGTGCAACCTCTCAGACATATTGCCTATGGTGCAGTGCCCAGTTACAATATCTACCACCATCCTAGTCCTGTTCTTATGGTAGAGCAGCATCTCAGATACTCGCTTTGGATCATATCTCGGTCGGAGTGCTCGGAAGATGCGACAACCGGACGCCATGTCGCATTTTCTTTCCGCCAGAGCTCTAGTCGTCTCCCTTATTTGCGATACGACGTTCTGTAATGGTCTTTTTGCAAATGTGGGGGTGGACCGCTTGGCGCTGCCAACGACAGGGTGAAGTGGACATGGAGCCAGGGTTCGTAAATGGCAAGTTTAATTTCACCGGCCTGTCGGCAAACGTGCCTATATCGGTCCCGGGTTACCCAGTGACGGTGAAGAAGGAGTAGAGCGGTCTCCGGCGCAAACAACGCTCCAAATACAAGGCCTCGCTAAGTATCTCAGGACACTTAGCCGACGTAATCTGGAATCGTTGACGGCGAAGGAGAAGGCGTTGAAGAAAAAGCACGAGTGTAATGTTCGGCGCTTCGATCGGCTCAACTCAAGGTTAGCTGCCAGCGCTGAGCCGTTCCTGGCGCACTCGTCCGACGTCTCGTTACCAGGGACACCTGAGTGAACCGGAACCCAGCAAAGGGTTATTGAATATCTGAAATATCTGTTAGATCAACTAATTGACTGAGCGTCATTAGGATTCGGCGCCATAACAGACGTTTTTAGGATCACGCTATCCACATTGTGCTACCCAAACATACTATGATCTCTAGCTAGTCTTTCTAAAGCTGTTCTGTTTGTGGACTGTCTGTTTATATGATCACTATTAAGACATGAATTTGAACCCCCAGAACCGATGTGCCAGCCGCCGAAGCGGAGGAATTAGCTGTAACTCGGTTACCCTCTGGGGTATTAACATCTGTGAAAGTTTAATTCATGTTGCTTTAGTGTTTTTGTTGACACAATCTCGCAATAGTTACTGGTTCAGAGCAAGAGCTTAGTGGGTTCCATTGGCCGTTTGTGTGACTAACCGCAATGGACAGTCACGAATGGTGATCTGTGGGTGCCACTGAAGACCTAACTGGTATGGTTCATACGCAGCCTACACTTTTGCACAGCTCCATTCTGACCGTGCAAACTCCCTGTCTAGTCCAAGAACCAGAATATGTCTAGCAGGCCAAAAACAGCCCACGAGTTGACGTTATTTCCCGGGTGTGGCACTAAGAGTGACGAGTTGGGTTTCAAGTAAGAAACAGACTCCTTCAGCGGCTACGCATATTGTATAGCCCGACTGCCTCTAGGAAAAGGTGCTATCTCTCCCCCCTACCCTTACTTCTCAAACATAGAAGCAGGGCTTAATAATAATGGATTTCCTCTAAAGATGCTGGCTACTTAAGGATACGTCAAAGTAAGACGTTACTGCAGCTCCTAAGCCAAAATTTCCTTAAGGAAAAATGTGCGGAAAAAATGTATTCTTGAAAGTTGTGATGGGGGTTTTTAGCATGTTGAACTCTCCCTACAGTAAAAAACAAGATTACAATGCACACAGATGTCAGGAAATGTGATTGCAGTGTATCGCACTTACAGGCAGCATTCCGACGGAGAAACAATAGGTGTGCTCAAAAAGTATCGCGAATTTTGAATTTTCGCGGGTTACGTATATTCGAGTTTCGATTTTTTTGTGGCGTTATATTGGTACTCATGTCTCTCACTTATGCCGACAAGCTCGGCCATTTTGAATGTTCACTTAATTGTTGACAGCTGCTTTGCTTGCTCGTCTTCGATTTTTACCTATTCAAAAAAATTGATCAATGAACTTGTATCAAATTTTGTGTGAAAAACGAAATTAAGTGCGCGGATGCACTCCGAATGTTGACTGTGGCATACGGAGAAGCTACCTTGGACCGAAGCAACATTTATCGGTGGTACAAAATGTTCTCAGAAGGTCGAGAAGATGTGAACGATGAAGAGCGTGCCGGACGCCCGGGCACTTCAATAACAAACCAAAAAATTGATGAAGTGAAGAAAATGGTATTGGCCAATCGTCGAATCACCGTTAGAGAAGTTGCTGAGGACCTAGACATATCGATTGGCTCGTGCCATTCGATTTTTATCAATGGTATTTGGGCATGAGACGGATGGCCCCAAAATTGCTCAATTTCGACCAAAAACCGCATCGTGTGAACATTGCTAATGAGATGTTGGACTCAGTCCACGACGACCCAAATTTGCTCCAGAGAGTCATAACTGGGTTTATGGTTATGACGTGGAAACCAAAGCTCAATCATAGCAATGGAACCGCACGAATCAAGACCGAACAAAGCGCGCCAAGTACGGTCGAATGTGAAAGTTTTGCTTACAGTTTTCTTCGATTGCAGGGGCGTGGTGCATCATGAGTTCTTGCCACAGGGTAGAACGGTCAATAAGGAATATTACCTGCAAGATATGCGCAATTTGCGCGAAGCAATTCGCCAGAAAAGCCCGGATTTGTGGAAGAACAAAAATTGGCTTTTGCACCACGATAACGCCCCTGCTCACACATCGTTGCTTGTGCGCGATTTTTTGGCCAAAAACAACACACTTATGATGCCGCAGCCACCGTATTCCCCATATCTGGCCCCCTGTGAATTTTTCTTGTTCCCTAAACTGAAGAGGCCCATGAAAGGACGACGCTACGCTATGATTGTCGAGATAAAGACGGCATCGAAGGAGGAGCTGATGAAATTGATTTTTGAAGTGCTTCGAAGATTGGAAAAACCATTGGCACAAGTATATAATATCTCATGCGGATTACTTTGAAAGGGACAAAATTGAAATTGAATTTTTGAAAAACCACAAAATTCGCGATACTTTTTGAACACACCTCGTATATACCATATATTGTATTAATCTTTGGATGTGTTAAGTTGAATTTAAAAAAATCGCTAGCTTAACAATATTTCATATAAATACCAAACTAAATGATCTTATATAACTATAAAAAAGATCTAATCATGAATCTCTTTAAACTCTTGCAGATAGCACACATGACCAAGGCGGAAATGGAATACCTCGACTGGGCAATGCTGGGTCCGGGTCTGCTGTTCCTTAATCAGTACTTCAATTGCATAGTGCCAGAGATTTGGCTACTATGGTTTACGCTGATCTGGGGCACCCAGGATCTGCTGCGCTACTGTGCGCAAGTCTGCCTAGAGATTTGCGGTCATCTGCGCATCGATCTATTCAGAATACCTTATGCGCCCAAAGGTTCGGCCACGGCCAGCACAGCAACCAGCACTCATCATACGTCCAGCTTGCAAAACAGCCTTGGTTCCGGCACGAATATCGACAAGAATGGCGGAACCACACATCGAAAGTCCACGCGTCTGACAGCCAAAAATAAAGCACACTAGATGTTAATGGTCTGGACGGCGGGTTTCATTTAATTAGTTTGATTTTTATTAAATTAACGTATGTTTTTGGATACAGTTGTTAGAAATTAAAACGAAACCCAACAAAAATCTACCGTCAATGTTAAAAATAAAGAATAAAAAAGAAATAAAACTCGGCACGTAAAATTTAAGCATAGTTAATAAATTGTTGTTGTGACAAGCACGAAAGAAATTAAAAAATTAAAATTAAAAAAAAAGCTGCATACAAAAAACAAAACTCAGCGGCAATTAGCAGATAATACAAATATTGTATGTAGATAAGTATATTTTGTAATAATTGTGTAAAACTTTAATAATTTACAAATGTGTATACAGTCTGCAGTATTTTTTTAATAACCAATCAAGAACTGCAACAACAACAACAACAAAAATGGAATGTTTAAAAAAAAGAAGAAATTATATATGCCAAAAACAGGCTATAAAGCTTGAGGTGCGAAAAGCTCAATATATGTTTTAAGCAAAAACTGGCTAAACTGACTATTTGGAGTTTAAGTTTCTTTTGAAAAACAATCAAAACAATAAAAAAAGCAAAACTATTTATGTTATTATAATTATAATTATATTATGATATGATATAAGAGAAAACTATTAGTGCTGTTTGTTATACGCTTAGTTTCCTGCTTATACATACATAAGTACCTATTACTGTGTGCATATTTATATGGGCTTTACTATATGTATGTGTGTAGACATTCTAAATGGTGACTCATTTCAAAAAGCGCGCATAAACGTAAACTATTTCATATTTTTTTTATTTTTAAATTTGACATTTAACTACATTTAAAAATTAGAACAAAAAATTTTGCAGCTAGCTGTAACTTTTAGTAACACTATTTTATGGATTATGTTTAAAAACGAGCGTAAAAATCCCACAATAAAAAATCAATTTAAATTGTAAATGATAAATTGTGTTTGTGTAACTTCTAAGTGCAAATCTGTAATATAAATTAATCTGGGCATGAAGGAAACTATGTTGTTAGGGCGAAATAGCAATGCCAATTAAAATCTGAAATCTACAGAGTTTCCAACGATAACGGACTAAATGCGTTATTTGTAATACAATGTAGCTAAGGAACAATACTTCCAACATGGGTGATTCGTTCAGACTTTTTTTTAATGATTTGGCAAATGCAAATTTCAAAGGAATGATGGAATCTTTATTTATGATTTGGAAAGGACATTTTATGTCATTTATTTTTTTAAAATATTCTTGTTCAAATGTTGGTCGCAACTGCGTTTTCAATGGTCCATCCTGAAGGTCCAATTTTCCATGACTCGTTCAAGCATTTCCACTGGTATTTGGCCAATAACACGAGTAATGTTGGCTTCCAAGACCTCAATCGTTGCTGGTTTGTCCACGTAAACTTTTGACCAAAGAACAAAGTCGAGCGGTGTGATATCGCACGATCTTGGCGGCCAAGGTACGGGTCCCGTACGTGAAATTAATCGCTCACCAAATTGACCTCGCAATAGAGCTAGTGTCTCATTGGCAATGTGGACCGGAGCGCCATCCTGTTGGAACCAAATGTCGTCGAGATCACGGGCAACAATTTCAGGCAGCAAAAAGTCCGTTAACATGGTCCGATAGCGTGCGCCATTGATGGTAACGTTCGCACCTAACTCATTTTTAAAAAAATACGGACCAATGATTCCACCAGTCCACAGACCGCACCAAACCGTTGTTTTTCTTGGATGTAATGGCAGCTGGTGAACCTCTTCGGGTTGATCTTCTCCCCAAATACGGCAAGTTTGCTTATTCACGAAGCCGTGGAGCCAAAAATGAACAGATTTTTAGTCTGAATCAACGGATCTTCATCGATCTTACCAAGAGCCCGCTTCAATTCTTGACTGAGTTGAATTTTGTATGCTTTCAAGCCGAGATCCAAATGTAAAATGCGCCAGGTGGTTGAATACGACAGGCCAAGTTGTTGCGATCGGCGCCGAATCGATTCCTCGCGACCATCGTGAACACTGTCTGCTACCGCCGCTATATTCTCTTCACTACGTGCTGGATGTGGTCGATTTGGTCGTGTATCATCAAACAATGAATACTGGGTTTCAAATTTGGTGATGGTGTTACGAATTGTGGGTTCGGTGGGTCGATTATGTTGATCATAAGTCGATCTCAGCGCACGAAAAACATTCTTTGCAGAACGTTGTTCGAATGTAAGTCTTTGCATGATGGCTTGCCAATGAATACTGAATACTGACAGCTGTCATGGATCATGCGTGATCCACACGAAAATCCCTATTGAAAAAAAAGGTCTTAATGAATCACCCTTTATGTGTTCTTACATTCATGGCAGTAGGCTTAACCAATCCATATAACAAGTTTATTTCGTAAATTGTACTGGCTTAAGGATTGAGAGAAAGCAAAACATAGACTAAGAGTTACAGTTCAGTTTTCCTTCTTTTTCTTAGGCGCGAAAAACCCCATGTGGGCTTAGGCCTGTATCGCTCGCTTCCATTCTTCCCTGTTCTCCGCTTTATTTTTCCAGTCACGGATGCCCAGCGCATCTATATCCCTCTGTACAGCGTCAAACCAACGCTGCTTCGGTCTACCACGCCAACTTGTTCGCTATACAGAGCACGCTTTGAGGTGCAGTTCTTCATTCAATGCACATGCCCCAGCCATCTTAATCTCTGCTGTTTGATTTGGGCGACAATTTTGATGTTATTGTATACAACAGCGAACATCTGGTTACCTATCTTTCAGCAGATATGGAGAATCGAAATACTTCCGAGAAGCTGGAACGAAGGGATTCTTGTTTAGATTCCCAAGAAAGGTGACACCTCAGATTGTAATTATTATAGAGGGATAACACTTCTTTAGGTTCCGAGCCAAATTTTAACGTCGCTGATTATGAATCATATCTCTCTTGTTGTGGAAGGCACGCTCCGGGAAAACCAATTTGGTTTTCGGCAAAACCGTTCCTGTATAGACTTAATAAATACAGGACGCATCATCTTTGAGCAATGCAACGAGTTTCAATGCTCAATCTACGCAGCCTTCGTTGATTTTAATAAAGCGTTTGATAGCTTCAAACGCCCTGTTCTGTGGAGCACTTTACTTAACCGAAGCATGCCAAAAAAGATTATCAACATGATCAAAGCCACATATAATAACTTCACATGCAGGGTCAGCCATTCTGGTCTACTTTCTGATCCATTTTCGATTAAAACTGGAGTTAGGCAAGGATGCGTGCTATCGCCTTTACTCTTCGTGTTGGCTTTAGACGGATACTTAGATATTCACTCACGGGGCGCAAAGGCATACAATGGAGCCCGTTTAATCAGTTAGAAGATCTTGAATACGCAGACATTCTATTCTTATAATGTCATAAGTGCTCCGATGTCCCAGACAATCTTGAAAAAGTCAACACCTGCTCGCGTAAAGCCGCCGCGACTACGGATCCCAATATTACACTACAGAATGAAAGGTTGGATAGCATTCGATCCTTTGTGTATCTGGGCAGCGTAGTTACCAACAAAAGCGGTGCGGACGAAGACGTCAAATCACGCATTTGCAAAGCGAAATCTGCTTTTGTACAATTTGGTCCCATATGGATATCTAATCAAATTTCCACTAAGACGAAACTTCGCATATTCAAATCTAACGTGAATCCTGGAAGGAAACATCCAGCATAAATTCTCAGATTCAGGATCGTATCAAACCTTACTGAAGAGAAACTTCAAGAGAGCGGGAAAAAATATGGCGTCGTTTGCTGTCCCTATCGGTCTACTTTTGTAGCTTCCCTATTGAAAAACCCGATATTAATGTACAAACACTTAAACTGGAATCCACAGCCTTTGAATAAAACCTTGCAACGTATATCAGCACTGGGACAATAGCTCCTAAGGTCTTTTCGGTCTCTGCACCATAGATAACGCAAACATGTTCATGCCAAAGGCTGATGTCGTCATTTACGAATAACTCTTCAAAGAGGCTGTAATTGTAGCCAAAAAGGACGTCTACGCAGAGAAACACCGAATTGCACCCGAATTGGAGGCGATTTCCAATTTGCATGCTATGCAGTCGCTGCACTCTCGCAGCTTTGTCAAGGAGCAGTGCGCAGTGGAGAAACTACTACTGATATTTGACCAACGATGCGCAGCTACTTGCACTTGCCAACCGAAATTGTGCCCTCAACTCGGAAGCGCCCGGCTCGCTGAGAGAATGTGCGTTCATAAACAGCAACAAGCGGATCTGGTGATGCCTCCTCCTACATTTTGTTCAAATAAAAAAACACAACTGATATTAATTATGGCACTATGTTGCACCTTGGAACTCTAGGAAATATAGTCCCAACTTTTAAAGTCTAATCTCTACACGTACATTCTAAGAGGCTTTAAGCCTCTAAGACGCTTTAAGCAGATGCTATCTATATCAAATAAATAAATTTCTTACACGAACTGTACTAACTAAGGAGCATAAGGTCTGGTACGAACATCAAAGAAAGTAGAGGAACCTTGGATAAAGTTATGTTGTTGAGATACCAACAATTACATATGTAAACAAGAAAGCAAAAGCAAAACGCGGCTTCCCCACCAGCTTTACATACCATCGAAGAGATAATCTCAACACTTACTATATCCTGGCCAATGGTTTTCCAGCATATTTTTTTCCGGCAGCCGCCCAGGCTGACAGCCAACATAATGTTTGCTTAGAGTCGTCGCAGTTTAGTTTTCTCATAAACAACAATATTTCAGGTGGACTTGTCTTAAACGAAGCCAACATGGCAACAGTATAATAAAAGCAAAAATATTATTTTAAACATAAAAACAACTATGTATAATATATAAAAATCTTTCAACTAATGAGATAGTAACGTTAAAAATTTAATAATTTGTTCCACGATGCCTGCAAAAGAATGATGCCAGCGCCATATCGCGCACCTCCAACGTTACTCGACCGCGATGCATTGTCAAAAGGTAGGCATCCTGAAAACGCTGTGTTAAAAACATTTCTGTTGCAGTCTGCAATGCCTCCATTGCGCTCTTTGTAATGCACGGGGTGTTGCGTGACTCACTTACTATCACTTCACGTACCACACGGGAAAAAGGCAGGCGAGGCATCATAAAATTAGGCGAAAGCGCAAGTTTTATCATTTCACGCATCATTTTCTGTTGGCGAGATTGTGGTCTCAACTGTTTTCGTCGATGCTGGGGCTGGGGCTGGGTTTGACGGCTACTTGCTGCCTGTGCGCTTGTGCTTGGTGGCTGGTTCTCTATTTCTTCTTCAAGTGTTTGATTGCGTGTTTGATTGCGTGTTTGACGGCGCCCTCGTGTAGCTTGGTTTTCACGTAATGTTGAACGTCGGGGCGTATTTAAGCGGCTAGTGGTAAACTCCAAGCCGTAATCGGTAGCGCCTTCTGACTCTGGTGAATTAAAAGTAGGATTCGGATCCGAATCGTCGTCACTGGATGCTGTACAATGTTGCGGTGGACGTCGGGGGTCGCTTGGCCTTGTGGGAGGACGCATTTTAGATTGAAAAGTTACTAATTTTAAAATTTACAAACAAACAAAATTGGTTGCATTCAAAAGAATTTGCGCCTTTTTTTAAGAATGCTAAGTCAGCAGTGTGACCATATGATAGACGAAAAATACTATATTGGCAAAACAAGCAGATCCATCAATTTCAATTTCGTTTAACGTACAAGTAGCGTTTATATCTTAAACTGTAGAAAAAAATTATAACATTTTGGCTTAAGCTTAAATACCAAAAAAAATGAATAATAAATATAAAACAAAAATAAGAAACAAATACACGAGCTCAAGTAAATATTTACACCAAGCGGTCACATTTGAAAAACCAGTGCTCTACAGAATGCAGCAAATCGTTTAACACCACTGTTTTTAAATTTCCCGAACAGCTGTAAGAGTGGCGGCAAAATTTCCATAGTTTCTATTTATTTATAAATCCACTTCTGTTTTTACACGGATTTGAAATAATAAACATTTTTTTACATAACTTTATTGGATCAACACGGTTTAAAGTTTTAAAGAAAAATATTTTTTAATAAGCTAATCTTTTAGAAATTTAGTTGGGGAATTCCCTTTTTTCATTAATTTCATAGCAGCTGCAGTAGGTAGCTACTGTATAAAAACAGAATTAAGTGTTATAATGAATTATAATGTTAGAGGAATCCAACGCCTGCATGGATATGGATTACACCTTAGAGCGTAATTCGGAGCTGCGTGTCATAATTAAGCAGCCCGATGCCAAGGTCGTGGTGACGGTAAATCTTTTTTTTTTGCATTTGTGAATGATTTTTAATTTATAAACTTTTATTAACAGCTTGTCAGCGGCTTTGCTGAACTCTTTGGCGCCGAATTAGCTAAGAACAAAATTTACGAATATGGAATGGGCACCAAAGTGGCAATATTTACTTACCAAGGTTGTGTTCTGCGCGTGACGGGCAATGTGGACGATTACTACATATCAAAGGTGACGAAAATGGTGGAGTATTTATTTGTCATGCTGAACTTGAACAGTTTCGAGATGAAGCTGAGGAGCGGGATGAGCGTGGACCTGTTGTACTGGTTGCAGGCCCCGTAGATGTAGGCAAAAGCACGCTTTGTAGTATTCTGCTTAATTATGCAGTTCGGGAAGGCAGAAGACCACTTTATGCAGACATCGATGTAGGACAAGGCGCGATTTGCATACCTGGTAGCATTTCAACCATACCTTTTGACCGTCCAGCCAATGTAGAGGTGGACATTCCATTGGTTAATCACTTTGGCCACAAGTCGCCTAGTGACAACAACGTGCTCTACGACGCTGTTATCTCGAGAATGGCAGAAGTAACACTACAATCACTGGATGCCAACAGACGCAGTAAGTTTAATACGGTCCGGATTGTAGTTATTGTTCTAATCCTTTGCAGCAAAACACTCGGGCATTATAGTAAACACTTGTGGATGGGTAACGGGCTCTGGCTATGCACATCTGTTGCACGCTGCCAAAGCGTACAAAGCACGCTTTATTTTTGTGCTTGATCAGGAGGGTTTGTATTGTAAGTTACGACGCGATTTTGACTTCGATGTGAATGTTGTGTGGCTGCCAAAGAGCGGCGGCGTTGTCAAACGTAATAGAAATCAACGTCACGAGGCGCGCAATCTGCAAATTCAAAAATATTTCTATGGAAATATTCGTAGCCCATTCTATCCCTTTTCGTTTGAGTTAAACTTTCAGGACTTGCGGCTTTATAAGATAGGCATGAAGGCAAAGAATAGCAAGATGAAAGTTGTGGCTGTAACTCCATCTCAATCGTTACTGCATCATATTCTGGCGCTAAGTCGTGCCGAGTCCACTGATGACGATGTAATTGGTACCTGTATAACAGGCTTCTGTTGCGTGTAGATTTTGTTATTTTCTACTTGCATTAGTTTTTATAAAATAAAATATTTTTTTTTAAATAGCACCGAAGTGGACATGGAACGTCAGTCAGTAATGCTGCTGTCGACGCAGCCGCGGCCCTTACCACCTAACTCACTCTTGTTGTGGTCTGATCTAGAAATTAGGGACAATCATGCCTAGCGTTAAATAAACTAAAAAAAACAGCTTTAAGTTTTTTAAATTAGTACAAATGTAAGCAAATATTTTCAAAAAATATATTTTGTAGGTTTAAAACATTTCATGTTTTTGCTTGAGCTACACAAAGCTAGCTGGTACATAACGAAACGCATGTACAAGTAGTGTTGTACAAAATGCAACATTTAAGCGTTTCACACCACTTCTTAAAAATTTCCCAAACAGCTGTAACAGCATCAGCAAAATTTCTATACTTTTTATTTGTTTATATCAAATAAGTACGTCTAAAATTAAGTTACAATGTCAGAGGACTCTAGCGCCAACCAGGATAAGGATTATACCTTAGAGCGTGATTCGGAGTTGCGTTTTGAAATTGAACAGCCAGATGCCAAAGTTGTGGTGACGGTAACTAAGTTGAATTTTGTATTTGTGTTGATTTTTAATTAAGAAAGATTTATTAACAGCTCGTCAGCGGCTTTGCTGAACTCTTTGGCACCGAATTGGTTAAGAAAAAAAAGTACGAATTTGGAATGGGCGCCAAAGTCGCAATATTTACCTATCAAGGTTGTATACTGCACGTGACTGGCAATATGGATGTTTGCTACATATCAAAAGTGACTCCAATGGTGCAGTATTTGAATTGTCATGCTGCACTGGAACAGTTTCGTGTTGAAGCTGAAGAGCGGGATGAGCGCGGACCTGTAGTATTGGTTGTTGGCCCCATAGATGTAGGCAAAAGCACACTTTGTCGTATTCTGCTTAATTATGCAGTTCGGGAGGGTAGAAGACCACTTTATGCGGACATCGACGTGGGACAAGGCGCGATTTGTATTCCTGGTAATATTTCAACCATACTTATTGAACGTCCCGCCAATGTAGAGGAGGGCTTTCCAAAGACAGCGCCATTGGTTTATCATTTTGGCCACAAGTCACCTAGTGGCAACAACGTGCTCTACAACTCTGTTATCTCGAGAATGGCAGAAGTAACACTACAATCACTGGATGCCAACAAACGCAGTAAGTTTAATACGGTCCAGCTGTGTGGTTTGTACTTATTGTTCCAATCCTTTGCAGCGAAACATTCGGGCATTATTGTAAACACTTGTGGCTGGGTAAAGGGCTCTGGCTATGCGCATTTGTTGCACGCTGCTAAAGCCTACAAAGCACGCGCTATTTTCGTGCTGGATCAGGAGCGTCTTTATAATGAGTTACTACGCGATGTTGACAACGATGTAAATGTTGTGCTGCTACCCAAGAGCGGCGGCGTTGTGGAACGTAATAAAAAGCAGCGTCAAGAGGCCCGCGATCAGCGTATTAAAGAATATTTTTATGGAAATACTCGTAACCCATACTATCCCTTTTCGTTTGAGGTAAAATTTCAGGACTTGCGACTCTATAAGATTGGTGCGCCTCCCTTACCTGATTCTTGCATGCCCATAGGCATGAAAGCAGAGGATAACAAGACAAAAGTTGTGGCTGTAACTCCATCTCAATCTTTACTACATCATATTTTAGCACTAAGTTTTGTCGAGTCCACTGATGACGATGTTATTGGTTCCTGTGTAGCAGGTTTCTGTTGCGTGTAAGTTGTGAAATTTTTGCATCGAGCATTAGTTTTTATAAATTTATTTTTATAAACAGCACCGAAGTGGACATGGAACGTCAGTCAGTAATGTTACTGTCGCCGCAGCCGCGGCCCTTACCGCCTAACTCGCTCTTGTTGTGGTCCGATCTACAATTTATGGATAATCATGCCTAGCGTTAACTAAACTAGAAATATAGCTTAAGGTTTTTACATAAGTGCAAATGTAAACGATAATTTTCAAAAAATATATATTTTGAAGATTTCAAACATTTGATTTTTGTGCATGAGCTCCACAAAGCTAGTTGGTACAAAACGTTTGCTTATAGCTCATTATTACATACGTGCTTTCTTTTGGGGAAAAACATCGCAAACATATTAATCGATATACGCCAGAGTGGGCCCGATAGGTAAAAAACAATAAGCTGATTAAAATATTTGTCTTTAATATTTTTTATCATTAATCTTTATTGGAATAACATTATTATTGAACAATAGAGTAATTTATAAAATTTATTGCTTAGGAGTTTTGTCCCTGTTTAACTATAACATAACAATAATTATAAAATTAAATCTGAATTAAATGCCAAAAATCATGCTGGAGGAAATGAAATGTTTGTCTTAATTTTTTTTAATTTATTATTCTGAAAGTACTTTAAAAATAAGCAATAAAACATATCGCACTGTTCCTTTTATTGACACTAGTATTAATTCTTATATTCTTAAAATAAAAACAAAGTTAACATCAAAAAATTAATTTATGATGAGATAATTGATCTTAATAAGTATTTAGTTTGTGATATCCAGGATATTACCAATTTAGGGATATAAATAAGGTTAATTACATTAACCTTAAATTAATAAAAAAAATAAAAGCTTTAATATTTTTCTATAAAAATTGATTTTTAACTATAATTATAAAGTCTATATTTTAGGCTAAAACATAAGAAATTTTTAAAATTTTAAGAAAAAAAAAACTTATTTAATGTCTAAAGTTCAATTCAATTGGAAATTTAAAAACGCGGGCAGCTTGTTTGTTGTTTTTTTAACATTACTTATTTACATCGGTCGACTTTAGCAACACGCTATATATCGATAACAGTAGCTAGGGTCATCTCTAACAATCGCGCAGTGTTGCAAGTAAACATCGATATGCCTAAGCATCGGTGTCATATCAACAACCCTATTCATTCGCTGTTTTTCTTTTTCGCTGTGCGCACGACTTCCGCCGCTGTTTATTCATATAAAACAATTTACGTTCGTTTGGCGGCACCTAAAATGCAAATAAAACTAAACAAAAGTGCAATAATATGCTTAATATATATTTAATCATATAAAGTAAGTTAAATAAACAACAACGACGCGCCTACGCGGTATTTAAAAACAAAACATACGGCAATGTAAATGCACCAGCAGTCAACGCAAGGTGTAACTTATGTGTTCCAAAATAAATAAATACCAAAATAAATCAACAAAATGGCTACGCACAATTTTTTAACGCGCTGCCAACAACAATTGCGTGTTTAATTATTAATTCTTATCGCTTTCGGAGGTGTTTTTTTTTGTTACATATGCTACAACATTTGGCGTGTTTTTGTTGCTGCTGTTGCCGCTGTCGCTGCTATTGCCGCTGCCCCTGCGCCACTGGGCACTGTGCAGCGCGTGCAAGTTGTCTGTGTGCGTTTGTGTGTAAATGTGTGCCTGTATCTTAAAAATGTACAAAATTTATCTTAAAACAAAGCAGGTCTAATGCCAGAGTACATACAACAACGCGCGTAATTCACACAATGCGTATATAAATTTACGGCCGATTTTGTAGCCAGCCGGCCCGTTGTCACTTCTTGCCTCTTTTCAGCGCAGCTTCTTGCTGCATGCCGCTTTGTTTGTTTTGTTATTGTTTTGTGTGTGTGTGTGTGTGTGTAATTTTCCATTGGGGGGGCTAAGTACATGATGCAGCTTGTTGCATGATCTTTTAGCGTTGTCAGATTATGTAGCAAACTTCTGAGAAATAGTAAAGGAATCTCTAGATATTTGGAAAATTATTACTTAAAATTTAACCTGGCCGGGTTTATTATTCTTATATGTTAAAGGAAAAATGTTCTAATAGATATGTTTATCTGAGGCTGCTTAATATCAGCCGGATTTCCTGATTTCTTTCTCCTCAGCATGTGTATCTTATGTTCTAATTAGTTAAATTTTTGACCATTTAGAATAATTTAATATTGTTATTCATTCAGGCTTTTAGCTCTCTTGCTTATAAATTGCAAAACAAATTATATTAAAAATTTCAACAGCAACATCAACTAATTCCCCAAAAAAATATAACCAGAATTTTTACCCATATTTCTGTTATTTGCCAACAAATAAAATTAAGAAAGAAACTTTACCTTACTTTTGAGCGTAGTGCTCAAAATATTAACTTCACTTCTTTTGCTCAAAGCCTGAGTGTTTACTTTGTTTAGGCATAAGTGTATAAAGGCAAAAATACCCGAGTAATGACATAAACATTCTAGCAACAAGGCAATCAGCTGTTTACAAGTGCCATATGGATTTATTTAGTTTTGTTAGAAAATTCAAAAGCATAAATGATAAAGTTTTGCGTAGTTTTTATTTCATAATATATTTCAGAATTTTTGGCACACAATTGGTTTTAGACGTTTTGGCGATTATTATCAAACAGCTGTTTAGTTATCGAACACATTAAAAGCACTAAATAATACCAAAACAGAGTGTACAGTCTCTTGAAAATTGGCGATATAAGTCAGCCTATATAATTGTTTGAGTCAATATTTGTAGGGATTTGATTTGGAATTTGTACCTTTTGATAAAGCATTAAATTTATACATGACTGCCTGTATATGAATAATGCTATTGGGGTCGTTCACTTTATGAAATTATGTATTCACCATTTTGATCCAATACCTTTTGGCATCTTAAGAGCAAGAGATTGATTCCACGCTCATAAAATTGTTGATCCTTGCTTTTTACGTCATGATGTGAGGTGAAGGCTATCCCACAAGTAGTAGTCCGAAGTCTGGAGAATATGGTGAGTGTGGTAGCACATCCCATTCAAGCTGCAAAAGCTTTTGGCGACTCATCAAACTTGTTCGAGATATCGCATTATCCTGCTGGAACACTACACCTTTTCTATTGATCAATTCTGGCCTCTTCTGTTTGAGTGCATCGCTTAATTTGTCCAGCTGATCACAATACACTTCAGAATTAATCGTGGTATTATCGGGTAAAAGCTCCAACAAAATGATCCCTTTGAAATCCCACCAAACAGACAACATAACCTTTTTTTTGGTGACTATCGGCCTTCGAAGTGGTTTGAGCTGGTTCATCCTTTTTAGACCATGATTTCTTGCGCTTTACATTCTTGTAAACAAACCACTTTTCGTCGCCAGTAACAATGAGCTTCAAAAATGGATCACTTTGACAATTGATAAGCAAATCATAATCGTTAGTGCAATGAAGCTAATCTCGTCGCTTCGAAATTAATCCTAGACGTTTAATGTGCTTGTTAACGGTCGCGTTAGACAAATTTAATCTTTCAGCAATCTCTCGAGTTGTTATTCGACCAACGACTTTATTTTCTCCACAACGGCTTCAAGAGGCCTTTCAGGACGTGGTACATTCTCAAGATCGAAATTGCCGGAAAGAAATTTTGCAAACCAATTTTGGCATCTTCTCCGTACACATCACATAATTTTCGCCTTGCATGAAATTAATTTTCACCCTTCCCTTCCATCCCATTTTCTTTGCATGGTCTCCTAACGGCCAATGTCCGGTTATTGTCGTTGCTGTTCTAAAGATCATTGTTCTTGGCCTGCTTAGCAGTTCGGCCGTTCTACGCTTGTCGTATCGCGGCCAAATTTCCTTTGCAATCTTCCAAGTGCCAATATTTTTCCATCTGGTTTCAGCCTTGTTCTAAGCTCGCAGAAGAAGTTCTATCTTGATAGCGCTAAGTGGGTATTTGACAGCTACCTCCGCTGTTTCGCCATCTAATGCTCCTTTTCTCGCTAGTTCATCAGTCTTTTCATTCCCGTATACGTTCCTATGTCCGGGAACCCATACGACAGCGATGTTCATTCTGCTTGCAAAGGCATTTAGATCTTCTTTGCATTGTTTGATGATTTCTGAGTTTACGGTTGGCGATTTGATCGCCAGCAAAGCTGCTTGACGGATGATTATTCAACACCTTACATGCTTCTCTGATGCGAAAGACTTCCGCCTGGAAGATGCTGTTTCTGTTGCCTAGGCGATAGGAGAGAGATACTGCGAGTTCGTCCGAGTAGACCCCTGCTCCTACACCGCGATCCATCTTGGATCCGTCGGTATAGATTGCAGCTGCGTCTGCTCTTATTACTTATTGTTTATATCCCACTCCTTTCGCGTCGGGAATCTGACGTCGAACCTCTTCTTGAAGTTCATTACTGGCGTTATGTAATCTGTTGATTTGTTAGTCTCTTGACCCTTCAGAATGCTGCCATGTCCGAATGTACTAGTCCTCCAGAGTCCAGTTTCTTTGATTCTGGTGGCCGTGTTTGCTGCAGTTAGCTTTAATTGGATGTCAATCGGAATCATATTCAGGATCACATTTAACGCCTCTGCTGGGCATGATCTAATTACGCCCGTGACTTTTGCACAGGCCCTTACTATATCAGGTTTTCAAATATTCAAAGGTAAAGCCGTCAAGTGTGAAGTTGGCTGCGAAAAAATTGCAATAATATCAACTGTTGACATCAAACGAAATTACTTTGTGAACGACCCAATAGAACTTGGTGTGTCTGTCTATACCTTCTTCGGAATTCTAAAGCTATTCCCGACTTAATGGTAACAAATCTATAATAACCTAGGCATTTACAAATTATATAAAAACAAAAACACATTTTTAAAACATCTTAAAATCCCACTTGGCCCTACTATTCCCAGCTCTAGCTCTTCAGCGTAGTAGTTCTATATCACTATTATTTCTTATCTTGGCGACATTTTTTAATTTAGCGCTCTGCACATCAGCGGCATACAGCAGGCAATAAAAATGCAATTTCCAATTTTAACTAACAAACATAAAGTAAATAATTAAATAATAAACAAAAATCTATTTCAGTTACGACGCACGTGTATTGTTTTTATTGGCCATATAAATAAATATTTAAGGTTATAGAGATACTAAATAAAGATATTTCTCGCATTTGCCAAACGGTTTGTTGCCTTTTTTCATGCCAAATGTCTTTGTGTTTTTGAGCGTGTAAGATGGCTAGAGAGCCATATAATAACACAAGTCATACTAATATTAAGCTCAAACAAATTAATACACAATTGTGCCAAAAAACGACGAGTAGAACCAACAAAAAACAACAAATTACAAAAATAACAAAAATATGTGCTCATAAAAGGATAAGAAGCGGCGTTGGAGTGTTAACTTATTTTCTACTGCTGCTCAGTTGCTGTATTTCCAACAGTTTGCAGTTTAAAAATGGTAAGTACTCGCTATACATATGTACTATATACCTATATACAAAGCTATGTAATGCTAGAATGCACATGCTGCATGTACATACATTTCTCATTATGTTAAGCGGCTTTTAAGTTGCAATGTCCCCATTGCCTTTGCCCCAAACAGTATCAAATTGTTGTGCTCAAGAAGAATTGCAGCAAAACTCAAAGCAAACGGCAGAACTCAACAATTAATTTGCAAAGAGTCACGAAAACAAAAAAAAATCGATTTTCATTTGATGCCTTTTCGATTAATTTGCGCAAGCTGCGGATGGCAACACGTCCAAGTTCATTAACATGCATTTTTCTAGACATTTTCTAACACACAGCATTCACACACGCAGTAAAAAAAACTCTGTCAAAGAATTACGCACAGTGGCGCACAGCTTATTTGATGCGGTGCATACTTTCAATTTCAATATGTGCACTGTTTGCTATGGTTTCTCACTTTCATTGAAATTTAATTTGCTACATTTGTTTAAAATAATGCTACAAAATTTATAAAATTCAATTTATTGATTCTTTTGGTTTGCTAAAATAATATTAAATCTGGCCTGCATATTTTCTTAACTGATAGCCTTAATTAATAAACATTATGAGCAACGTAATAGCGCTGCATAGAATGAAATTCTCCAAAGTATTCACCTTTACATTTTTAGCTTTCTCAATTAATTCTTAAGTATCTATAAAACTCCTAACTCTGTTTCTGTAACTTTTTTCACAGATTAATTCTCTTAAAATCTTTGGGCTAGCTTGTTACTATAATATTACTATAATTTTATAAATTTTGAATTCTTTGAACCTTTAAAAAAGTAAACTGGAAAAGTTCGGAAGCTCTGGTAATACTATAACTATAGTTTATTATAAATTGTTAGTTCTGAGGTTCCTGAACTTGAACTTTGTAAAACTATTGTAAATGACCCATAAATGTTATACCCCAAATTAACATGGTTTTCAAAAGTATAAAACAATATTTGTAAAAACGATTAACTGATCAATTAATTTAGCATTGATCGATGCTACTCAATATTTCGACAATTTAAAAACTTCGAGTACTTGCTCTTAAATGAGCAATGTCTATCAACAAGAAGAAATCCACAGCCAAGAAAATTGATTTTATTGTTTGGTTTGGATATTTTGACGTATATTTATTAATATATTTTTTTTTTCACCATTTTTATTAAAAACAAAAAAAAGCTTCTCAAAAAAAAACTCATTAAAAATATGGATTTTTGGATTTTTTTAGCTTTTTAAAATCTTTACCTATTTGCGGGTACTTAAAAAATTGTGTACCAAAATTTGACAATATTTTTTCAAAAGCGGTCACCTAAAATTAAAATATTTGCTTAATGGTTAATAAAGCTGTCGTCAAAGACGTTATATAGTTCTAAGCTCGTGTACTCCCTCTAGGGGTCCAACCGGTGCCATATCCTTATACCTATAAGTCCCATAGACAATATCATAAAGGACATGTTCTAGATGCTTAGACAACTACTTGTAAGTATCTAGTCTATGTGACGACTAACTTTATTTACTTTATCTAATGGTTAGACAAATCTGTATCTCAAAGCGTCCAAAACGCTTTCCGAGGCCTTAAAGATTTTAAAAACTTTTTGAGGAAGCTCCCTTGGATTTGAGCAAAAATAAGGCAGAGTTTGTACTTTTTTTGTGGGAAATAAAAAATCCTACGAACTCCAGGTTTTGATGATTATATTCATTTATTATTAGAAAATTGAAAAAGTAAACAAATTGAGGAAATTCAAAACGGCGGCTACAAAATGGCGATTTTCGAGAGCCTCTGCGAATTATGGTCCACCGAACTGCAATTCTGCCGCCACTTTTAGTAGCCTGAAATCAAAAATTTTTGTTATTACTCTGAAGATAATGAAATTTCCTACGGCTTGAACTAGATTGGTAAATATTTACGCAAAATTGCATTGAATAATGAACATTTGAATTATGAAGTTCCAACAAAGTCATGTTATTTACATTCTTTATAGCTGGACTGATTTTTATAATGATTGATTATCGGAAAATTGTACGAAAAAAAATTATGAAGAAATAAAATGTTCTCTTATAATCTCTATTAAACGGCTCGGCCAGATATTTTGTAAAGGAAGCGAAAGTGATTTTTTTATTTAAAAAATTTCAACACTGGAATTTTTTCTTTAGAGCTCACATTTTTTGTTAATATTTGAAGCAGTTTTTATTTATTTTAAATCAATTTATATAGTGTAGGGAAGGATGGTGCAAAACACGCCACCTGTGGGGCATAACGCTCTATACGGGGGATAATGCTGATTTCGCGGTGTTTATTGGTAAAAAAAAGTGGAAAACATAAAACGAGAGATTTAATTGGCAATTTTTAAGGATTTGTTTTTTTTTTGAAATGTCAAGAAAATTACAAATTTCTTAATGTGGATGAATTTTTTTTGGCTTGTTTGCTCTGTTCCAACTTTTATAGGCTCGGGGTCGTTAAAGATGGCAGAAAACGCAACGATTTCGGCTCCGAAAAGTTTGTGTGGTGGAAAACAAAAAGCATGGCGCATTTTGCCCCATGGGTAAATTTTCAAGTCGGTAACGCGTGGTTCGAAAACGAGCTAATTCTTCGCCAAACCGATTTTATTTTCCAGTTTATCATCCACAAATTACTATAAAAATTCCCTCTCAATTAAGTCCAAAAGTTGACTAAAATATGATATTTCCTTTTAACGAAATATTTATTAAGCATGGAAAGCTCATTCGATTATTTTACGCAAATTTTGAAAAAATTTTGTTTTCTGATGAAACGCATTTACAACTCGACGGCTATGTCTACAAAAAAATTGACGAATTCGGTGCTCTGAAACTCCTTAAAAAATTATGCAAAAGCCAATGCATTGAACATTTTTAATAGTACGAGGGGTATTCAAAAAGGAAGTTTCCCTAATTTTAAAAAAAAAGTACAAAAAAATTTAATTAAATTTATTTTAATTTTTAGGTTACAAAATGAATATTTATTAATTATTTGACTCACAAACTATTTTTCTACATACTCACCTTCGACTTGAATACATTTTTCGTATCTGTAATAGATTTTATAAAAACCTTCTTTTAAAAAAAACGTTCTCAAGCACTGTAACAAATTTGATGAAAATTTGATTACTATATCATATATCTTCTTTAAAACCAATGGGTCAAAAAAACGTGTTTTTGCAAAATTCGTTTCATTTCGTTTGCTTATAAAGATGTAACCAAAATTGGTATTTTAAGAGTTTCCAAGGACTCTACCAAGGATCAAAATCAATTGACTATATCATTTAGCTCCTATAGGACCGATCAGTAAAAAATAGACAAAATCTTGCAAAAATCGACGAATATTTCACTTTTTCATAGTTCTCAAGCGCGTTAACAAATTTGATGAAAATCGGATTAGTATATGATGTAACACCTATAGAAACGATCGGTCCAAAAAACGTGTTTTTGTGCACAATTCGTTTTGTTTCGTTTTTTTTTATAAAGATATCGCAACCAAAATTGGTATTTTTAGAGTTTTAAGGACTCCACCAAATCAAAATCAAGTGCTTCGAAATTTGACAAATAAAAATCATTTGGAGTTTTTAAGAAATGTACTGGATTTAATAAATTTTTAGTATAAATAAATTTTTTTTAAATTGTAAGAATCTAAAATGCCCTATAAATAATATACAAAAAATTTTAATTTGTACCGAAAAAATGTACCCCCTCTACTGTACACTAATGAAATTAATTGTAGTTAGGGTGCGCACTTCCAAGTGTATATATCAGAGCTTGCAAAAGACTTGCAACCCGCTTTTCTAACTCTTGAGGGGTTCCTAAGCCGAAACCCTCCCAATGGATCTGCCACAGTTTCTCCAAATTTTATCCAAACAGCTTGCAAAATCCAGCTTAAAGCAAGCAAGCCTTTCTAAATAAGCTGTGACCCACTGTGCATACATATGCTGTTACTTTTGTTGTTGTTGTAAAACCCTGCCTGTGTCTAGGGCCTAGCTAACTGCCGTTAGTTGGTTTTTGTGGTTTTTACTGCACTTTTATGCTTTCCAGTGCAAAAAAAAAACCTACAAGGGCATCCATCCATCCATCATACTATCATCTAACGAACTACCAAGCTACCATGTTTTTGTCAACGCTTTTTGGCTGACAATTTCTTTGCGCTGAAAACGTTGAAAATAAGAGGGTTATGCCTTTTAGGCCCTTTTAGTAAAAATGGCTTTGATGTGCCCTGCAACCCACCAGTACTTAGCAGTACTCGTACCTCTAGAACTTCTACTACTTTTTAGTCGTTAAACTTATTTCGAGTCTATTCTAGTACGCACTCAACATGATTGCACTGGGCATAATTTAGTGTACTTAAACTTTACCATCAGAGTTGATTTTGCCACGTTAATGAGCTGTATGCACAAAAAGCCACTACTCTAATAATTTAGTACCCACAACAGAGTCGTCGTCTATGGTTAAGGCCCAAAAAGCGGCCAAGATTGCGTAAACCTGCATACTCCATATTAAAAATGCACAAAGCTTTGGACCTTACCCAAGCATAATTGTGCCTTTGAGTAGTAAGTGCGCTAACCGAGTGTACGGAGTGGAGTGAGTGTGTATAGTTAAAAGAAGTCCTGGACGGGGCTTTTGTGGGCTCAAAGCGCCTTTGTCAGTTTCGAAAAGTATGGCAAAAAAAAAAAAAATGGAAAAAAAATGAACTGGGCACACTATAGTGGTCAAGTTAATGTGCACAAAAGCTGCAAAATTGTCTGGCTGTGTAGACCGGGCGGTCTAGTTTAAGCCAAAATGCACACACATAGAAGAAAATCGACAATTCAGCTAAAAAAAATAACAAAAAAAAGATGAAGGATTAGATGCGACTGAGATATACTCTGCAGCTAAAGCGTGGAACATTACTTGTTTGTCAGGCTCACATTAGGTTGTTTGTCTCCTTTAACTTTGGAACTTACCCGTAAGAATTGGTTACCCCTTTACCTTGGAGACTACTCACTACACATTTACTGCTTGTCCTTGAAATATTCCAAAGAACAGTTCTTATTACAACCACGCTGAAGAGCTCTTTAATAAATCTACTTTGTTTTATAATCAACAGACTCACCCTAGTAGACTCACTTTCAATAACTGCCTTTTTATTTTAAATATCCATGTTATAATGCAGAAATGTATAATACCCTTGAACCAAAGGAGTATCCTTGACCATGGTTACAGATAATACAAATAATATTGTACTTAAGCCGCCGAAGATACAATGCTCTTAATTACAAAAAATTTAGATGAGAGCTAAATATGGAATGATGGCAGCCCCTATGGCAACAATGATTCACGGATGGGTCCAAAACTGAGCAGAGTGTAGGTGTTGGAATCGTTGGACCCAACACCAGAATCTCTACCGCAAAGGGCATCTGGCCCAGCGTCTTTCAAGCGGAGATTCAAGCCATAGAGATCTGCGTCCTTAATATCCTTCTCAAGGGAACTAGGGGCGCAAACATATGCATTTTTCAGATAGCCAAGCTGCCATTAGGGCATTGTCTTCCTGGAGCATCTCCTCCCGGATGGTTAAAGAATGCTATAACTACCTCCAAACCCTGTCCGCCCGGAACAAAGTCGTGCTTTGTTGGCTGCCTGGACACTCGGGAGTGGATGGTAACCCGATCGCTGACCATCTAGCACGACAGCGTGCCTCCACCCAGACTACATATCCTGCGCCTTTTTGCGGTATTGGTTGGTCCACGATTAAAACCATGATAAACAAATGGGCCGCAGGAGAACATAGAGGTACTGGTTCTCCCTTCCGGGGCTTCGTCAAGCAAAAGTGCTTGTCAAACCTATGGATGCAATCAAGACATAAGGTCTTGGAAGAGCGGACCTAAAGCTCCTGGTAGCTTAACTATCTGGCCACTATACTGTTAGATATCATCTACGGAAAATTGGCCTATCGGACTCTTCAGAGTGCAGGCTCTGTTTAGAAAACGATGAAACCACCAGGCATATTCTCTGTGACTGCCCAGCGCTGGTATGGGACAGAGCCCAACCAACCTTTAATATAGAAGATTATTTATTATAATTTGTATTTGTTGAAGATTACGATTTTGAGTCAACTATTGTTTATATGAAAACAAATTTTTTGGCTTGGTTCATCTTGTTGAAGTCTGTCTTCTGTTGAATATGTGATTAACTTGTGTAATGTAGAAGATTATTTAAAATTATGCAAATTTTGTGAAAGATTACGATTCTAAGTCATCTATCGTTAAATTGTATAAAAAGCATTTCTGGTTCATCTTGCTGAATACTGTCTTCTCTTGAATATTTAATATAGAAGATTATTTAAAATTATTCAAATTTATGTGCTTTACAATTTTTTTTTTGAAAGATTACGATTCTAAATCTTCTATCGTTAAAATCTATCAAAACCATAGGATTGGTTCATCTTATTGACTACTGTCTTCTGCGCATATTTAGGCACACCAAAACTTTTCTGCAAAGTTATTGTACTCTGCCTTATTTGCAGTGTATAAAGAATCCTTGGTGCTTTGTAGTACGGCGCTCTCAAAGCAAGTGGCACATGCTGCCAAAAAGACGATTACAAAAACTTCAATTTGTCGACGTAGAGAAAACGAAAAAAAAAGGCGCATCCGAATATACACAGCAGCCTTTAATCTGTAGCCTGCATACACGGCAAAAAAGAAAAATATAAAAAATAATGTGTTATGGAGTGTGCCAGAAATCTCTAGACGAATTAAAATTTGTTGTAGAAAATCGTTTATCAAAAATATCTGAAAGATTCTCAACTACATTTTTAGCACAGCGATTTATTGATTAACCTTTAGCTCTTAAATTCAGTTGAAAGTGATTTCGAGCACAAAATGCTGTTCTAATATCGAAAGATATTTCTAATAATTCGTCCATTCCTTGTGGACTAAATTCTTTTAAAAGTAATTTCTAATCCATCAAGCTTAACGATAGCTCTCAAAAATATTTCTGACAAATCGAAGCATTGCTTTTAGCTCGAAATTTAGTTAGGTTTTCAAAGCTCTATAAAAATGAATGTATTTCTGAAAATACTTATTATTTTTTCAAAAGAATTTAAATTCTATTAAAATCGATTTCTGACATGCTATTAGTGAATACGGCGGCCGACTTTCGAAGTATTTGCTAAAGATCCACGTATTGGATTGAAATCTGCTTGAAAGAAATATAAAGCAGATAAACAGATTATTTTGAGATCCGATTTTTTTTTTCAATATTGTGTTACACCATTCGATACTTTTGTATGAAAATGTTGTTCTCTAGAGACCGATGGAGTACTTCCCTATTTTTCTTTAAGTTAACTCATTTTTTAATTTTTAAAATAATAATTTTTAAAATCGAAAATGGTTTTATAAGTATGTTTTGAAAGTATGGTCAATATAGTTAAAATAGATTATTTATTTTAAAAATTTTAATTTTGTATTAATTTGTATTGAGTACTCTTTGGGGTACTTTAAATAAAAAATGTTCTATAATAGCTAATGATTATAATAGTAATTAAATAATTCTATGTAAAATAAGCATTTTTAAAACAAAAGAAAAATCAAAAATTAAATTTCATTAGGCAGTTCCGAGCAGTAGTAGCCATAATCATTTATATTTTATATGCAAATTTAGTGCCTTGATATAATATTCTGTGCTCCGGAAAGTATTTTCTAAAATTTACTTTTGTTTTGATATCTGCTTAAAAAAGATATAAGGCAGATTCATTTTTTTTTTAAGTGGATACATTGTTCTCAATATTCTGCTTAACGATTCGATATGATAATCTTGCTAAAAATTGGAGAATAATAATTCCAATAAACGGCTATCCTCCGAAAAACGAATAAATTCTGTACGTTTCCTTTTTTGCGTGATCCAAAATTGTTTAAGGGGTTAGGACCGACCTTTACGACCAAAAATCAATGCACGACCGAAGAATGTTGAGCAAATTCATTACAATAGCTTCAATAAATATACATTAGTGTGTTTCTTAAAAATTGATCGAATTTTTTAATGGAAAAATAACGTCAGTATAGTCATTCGAACGAAGCCTCTCCAAAAATTTGTTTATTATAAATAGGCACATAGCTATAGCCTGACGTAGAATTTTGCTGAAATTCAAAATTGTCTGAAAACTGTGAAAAATTCCGCAAAAAATCACGTTTTCGTCTATGTTTCTGATTGTTCTAATTGAACCAATTTTTTTTTATTAAAAATAGGCAATTAGCTATAGCCTGACGTAGAATTTTGTTGAAATTCTGAATTTTCTGAAAACTGCGAAAAATTCCGCAAAAAATCACGTTTTCGTCTATGTTTCTGATTGTTCTAATTGTTATAAAAATAAAGTATTCCTTCTAATGTAAAAATCCTAAGTCAGGCACAAGCTGATGGATTTAAGAAAATTTTGGTTTAAAAAAATTCAAATCGGTTAAGTATTGATAGAGTAGCACTGCGCACCGTTTTAAAAAACGTCGTTTTGAGAAAAACGACTCCAACCGCTTGGAAGCGCATGGGGCTTAAAGTGTCAAAAAATCATTTTGCCGATCGAATTGTACTAAATTAATGTACTTGGTGTATTCTTAAGACTATAAATAGCATTTCGAGAAAAAAAGGCAATTTTCCAAAAGTAGTAAATGAACGAGTTCTGTTTGTTGATTAATATTGATATCTCTTAAAAAATTGTTATTTCGAAGTATTTACTAAAGGATCGACGAATAATGGGCTGTGCTCCGGAAAAAGAAAACGAATACATTTTGTGTGTTTTTCCACATGACCCATATCTTCTCTTATTATTCAATAAATCAAAATTACACTATTCTACTGAAAAATATTGTATTTCATAATTTAAGATCATGAATTATTACGCTGTCTATGTTAAGACTTGTTGCATTAATTCCATAAAATTTTAGTTTATGCCTTGTAAAATTCATGAATTTCCTAACATTTTCCGCAATACAATCCCTTAGAGCTAACTTTTATTTTAGGGTATAGAGTTGAGTCTTCCTTCATAACTGAAATATTTTATTTATCTGTTAATTTTTAAGTTGTGACCTTTCGCATTATTTAACGACGAGAAGAAGAACCTAGAGGCACAAATATGTAAGGTAGAACTTGACCCAGGAAGGTTTTAGATCATTTAATCTATCGATTACATTTTTTTTTACGACGTCCAATACTAGTTTGAATTTTTTATTAGTGTTGTATCGAAAAGCAATGGAAATTTCTTTGCTACTTCGTACACGTAGAAGCGGGATACTACCGATGGCAGTATCGATAGTACTGATAATTTCATTTTGCGACTAGCTTTGTTCGATGTATCGATAGTTAGTAACAAGGCTAACATTTTTGACTATCCGACGCTTTTGAGAATTCGTGTCAAAAAAGTCAAATTTTTATAAAAAAATTTTCGCATAAAAACTCAAAAATTGATGCTGCATTCGCCAAATGATTGCCACAGATGTCTAGAAGTTCCAGAGACGATTTTGGCGTCCAAAATTTCGACTTTCATAAAATTCATGTTGTGAAAAACAGAAAAAAATATCTCTACAAATTAGTAGCAATATTTGACATTCGACATTATTTGGTTACTCAAAATTTAATACAAAATGGAAATCTTTTGAGCTTTTGGAAGTTTGGTATAAACCAATCAAAAGGTTACTTTCAGGGATCCGACGATGTTGGACTACAAACTTTCTAACAAAAGTGATAGGATGTACGTTAAGTAGAAGTGGCCTTACAATTTTGGACGTAAGGACACGACTGAAATCTAGTAATATCGACACAAAAACAAGCTACTTAAAAGATAATTTTTTTTTAATGTTTTTAATTGTTGAATGGACAGTTTTTGGGTTTTTAGGATTTTTTTTTCTGGAATATTTATTATATTATTATAATCCAACATTTTTTTTTTTAGGATTTAATTTTAAAAGGATCTCTTATAACAATGACATGAATAAAACTTTTCTTTTAAAAGTTTGGAAATGCCAAAAGGATATCGAATCCAAGCACGCGTACTTAGGAGGTAAGATACTATCAATAGTGCCACCACTCGATAGCTTAAACTTAGATAGTTGAAACTATCGATAGTACTATCGAACAAATAAGTTCCATAGAGCAATTGAGGTAAATTCTAATACTATTGATAGTATCCCACCTCTAAGTACGCTTACTTGCATTCGACATCCTTTTGGCCTCACAATTCTTAGTTTAAAATTCGTTTCGAAGTGATTTCTGGCACATTCCCTACGAGCCTGTGCCTTGCAGCTGACTACGCGTACAGAGCGCGCTGCTTACTTTCTTTAACACTTTGACGCGCGCGTTCGCATTCAAAGTGTTGCCTACAGTGCCGCTGCTCCTGCTGCTGCTGCCGCTGTCAACGTCAACGCGAGCTGCTGCTGCTCCTTTTTTTTTTTGTCTTTTGCAGTGTCTACTACGCTTTTACGGCGTTAAATTTGTTGTTGCAGTTTAGCGCTGTCATCATGCTGTATGAGGAGGGAGGGGTGTGGGTGTGTTTGTCTGCGACGACGTACTCTCGTCCTTTTTGCTTTCGCCCTTTTTATTTGTCGTCGCTTTAGCGCTATTTGCTTTGCTGCTATTTACTATGTGACGTACTACGTCCTAGTAGTAAAAATCCGCACTTCAAAGCGCTTTTAACATACTCCTTATGCCACAGTTTGTGTCCTGAGCTCCTTCCTTTCCCTGTTGTTGACATTGATTTTGATTTCATTTATGTGCGGAAATTTTTACTCACTCTCTTTTGTTGTTGTTGTTTAGCTAGCACGCGCTTTGATGACATTTGCATTAAAAGCATTTAAAGAGAAAGCCAAAGCCTTTGGCAAAAGAGATTTACCAACACTGCGTTTTGTTATCGATCATAAAGTTGAGTGCATGCGAAAGCTGCTGCTTCAGTTGTCAAAGGGAAGTTGTGTTGAATTTCAATAGGTAATAATTTTTTAAAAGAATTTTTAAAGCCATGGTTATCGATTACAAAATATGCATTTATGGGCGCTCCTTTGACTTTAGTATTAGAAAGCAACATTTGTACTAAAAGCAGAGAGAAAATCTTTTGGCCAAAAATTTGTCAACACTTTTTTGTGCATTGTTATCAGATATAAATAATAATAAAAGTCGACTCAGGGGCCGTTCGAACTTCTGAACGAGATCAACTCGCGATGTGGTTCAAACATTTCTCCGATGTCCTCAATCCAGACGCAAACCTATTCTCAACTCACGACCCTTTAGCCACGCAACACTCTTGCTCCAGTAGCGCTGCATAACTATCGTCCTCACCGCTGAGTCTGGATGAAATCGTTCTTGCCATCAACGATCTAAAGCCTGGGAAAGCCTCAGGGGGTGATACGATCCCTCTTGAAATCCTCAAAGCGGACTCATTAATAACGGCTCGCTATCTAGACCCTCTCTTTAAGGCGATTTGGCGTGACGAGAAACTACCAGATGAGTGGATGACGGGTATCCTGGTCAAAGTTCCCAAGAAAGGAGACCTCTCGTTATGCAAAAATTACAGAGGCATTACTCTCATCAGCATTCCATCGAAAATTTTTTCCAGACTGCTACTAAATAGGATACAAGCACATCTAGAACGATCTTTACGTAAGCAACAAGCAGGTTTCCGATCAAATAGATCTTGTGTTGACCATATTGTCTCCCTCCGTATTATCATGGAGCAACTAAATGAATGGCAGTCCAATGCTCATGCCTGCTTTGTTGATTTCAGCACCGCGTTTGACAGCATAAGCAGAGTTTGTATCTGGAACTTGATTTACGTCAGAGGTGTCCTGAGTAAACTTGTTAACATCATCAAAGCTCACTATGATGGGTTTGAATGCAGAGTTTTACACAACAAACAACTATCCGACCCGATTTGCACCAAAACCGGCGTAAAGCAGGGTTGCCTCATGTCTCCGCTGTTGTTCCTTATTGTTCTCGACGACGTGTTGAACAAAGCGTTAACAGAAAAACATGGTGTACCCTGGAATTTTAACGAACATCTTGAAGAACTAGCATACGCCTTCGACATCGACCTCCTTGCCGTCAAAAGGTCGGATCTGCAGTTGAACCTGGACCAGCTCAGCGCTCGCGCAGGCTAGGTTGGCTTGAAAATAAACGTTAACAAGACCGAATTTATCTCGAACTGCGACGATAATAACGTCCCAAGTTTCACAGTGTATGGGAAAGGACTCAATCTTAAACAGGATTTTTGCTACCTTGACAGCAAAATAACTGCAGCAGGCGGCTCATTCGCTGACATCGCCAACCATATAAACAAAGCCTGCGGTGCCTTCGCACTACTAAACAACATCTGGTCATCTAACGCGATATCGGTCAAGACGAAACTTCGGATTTTTAACTCCAACATAAAATCCGTCCTGTTATATGCATGCGAGTCCTGGTCGCTTACATCGGATCTGATCCGGAAACTGCAAACCTTTGTCAACCCATGCTTGCGTAAAATCTTTAGGATTTGCTGGCCACGCACCATTTCTAATGCGGAATTACTGAGAGCCACAAATGAGCTTCCTATTGAATTAATAATCAAACGCCGCCGTTTCGGGTGGATTGGGCATACCCTTCGCAAAGACACCTGCGAAATCTGTAGAGCTGCGCTTTCATAGAACCCGCAAGGTGCAAGAAGCTGTGGAAGACCAACAACCTCTTGGCGTCGCATGGTGGATGCTGACCTTCGGGACTCCCATACAGACTGGAATAGCCTCAAACAACTTGCAAAAAATCGGTCGGACTTCAATTCTTTTTTCCACCCGGAGATAGAGGAACTTATATATATATCAGTTATGAGCCATTATGCGTTTGTGAGTTGATTTAGTTACCATTTATAGAAATTTTTGCGGATGCACGCAAATTATTATCATTTGCTTCGATGACATATTGCACTGAAAGCATAAAAGAGAAAGCTTTTTTGGAAGACATTTACCTGTCATACCCGATTTTGATGGCATGATTATCGATTACAATTTAGCTGCTATCTGTGGCCAAAGGCAATTTGTGTTCAATTTGCAATTGAAAATGTGTGTTGGTTTTAGCTTTAAATGGCAGCAAATGCATTGCAAATAGGATTTTGCTTTAATTAAGCTAATCTTTGCAACCAACAGCAACAGCCGCAATGACAACAGCAACAACGACAACAACAGCAACAACATCCACAACAATAGCAACAAACATATGTAGTACATATCGCTTTACAATTTAAACAATAATGTTGTGTTAGAGTGTGTGTCCCGGAGTGTGTGTGCGTGTGTAGCTGTGTATATATTTGCATTGCTTTCAAAACCGTATTTACTGTTTACGCTCCAATGTGCAATTGTTGTAACTGCAACAGTAGCAACAACAACAACAACAGCAACGACAATAACAACGGCAAACCGCATGCAATTTGGTTTCATTGCCACATTTCCCAACACTAGCAACAAATGCATCCAACGGAAATGGCAATGTGTGCAGCACAAACTACTCTGATGGGTCGGTAGTATCAATATAAACTCTTGCCGCCTTGCTGATTTGTGCAGGCGGTCGGTCAATGCTATCCGTCCGTTGTTGACCGTTGATATGGATGATGATGATGATATTGGGTATGGCACGTTTATGCCGTGCTCTATACGAGAACGGAAATAAAACGGAAATCTGTCTAACTTGCTATGGTCACAAAATAATTTGGGAGGAAGGTTTCTCATGGAGCAGTCATTAAAGCATTGGAGTTTAAGGAACAGTTTCATTTTGGTGAGCTATCAAAATATGACAGCTTTCTAGATATTTTTATGATTTATCGACTATAAATACCAACCCCCTGCTCGTTTTGTTTACAACATTCATTCAACAGTCGAAAAAACGCGAGAGCGTAAAAATTATAGCTAGGAATCACGCCTGAAAAAATAATTATTGGTCTCTATTTCTGGAACGCCTATTTTTATAAAGGCCCTATGCTTCTCAAGGAGTTAAATAAATAGATGATGATGATTTGTATAACGAATTTTTTCAAAATAAAAACAATAATACCGTGGTAAAACTGCACTGCGATCCTTACGATGCATTTTGCTGCCTACTAGCCCTAAAGCTCCTCAGCTAGTTCAATTCCAAAAGTAATTAACTAGTGGCCTCCACACCCTAAGTTCCACGCACGCAAACCCCTGACTTTCTTATACAATTCAAATCATCCTGATTATAATATGCTTTCTATATTTATTTTCTTCCATAATGCACTTCCTGTAGTTGGTCCTACTGGATATTAAACTACCTTTCACCTTTCCAGACCGCTCCTCGGCTGCAATAAAATTTTAAAAAATAATCGTTAATCGATCATTTAAGGAAAATTAATTTCCATAAAAATAATATGAGTTGATATAGCCATGTTTTTGTCTGTCTGTCTGTTAAAAGATTTCAGAGATTATAAGTACTAAAGAGCTGAAATTTTACCAAAAGATGCGCACAATATTCACGTAGATAGAAATATTAAATTTTTGTCGATATCCGGCCGCCTGTCTCCGTAAGAGCATTTCGCGGCTTATTTCTTTTTATGTGAATTTACAATGCTTTCTTAATTATTCTGTCCAACAAACCACCATCAAAATCAGTCCAGCCGTTCTTGAGTTATAAATGGTGTAACATAGGTTTCTTTTATAATAGATTTGTGCCTTCTGGCAAAAGAGTCACACCTTGTAAGTGTAGTATGGGTTGGGTGGATTCCTCGCTTATCTCGCAGAAATTACTGATATTAGAATGCAAGATGCCCATGTAGCTCTGGTACTAGAGTTCTGAGCTTGCAGTGTCGCTTAAATTGCGGAGACGGTATCTCAAAGATAACCCAGCTGCTACAGGGCACTATCATCATGGAGCACCTCCCCCTGGAACAAAGTGTTTCTATTTTGGGTACCTGGACACTCAGGAGTGTGTCTCCACCCTGGTCCATAATTAAGACCATGGTAAATAAAGGAGAATATAGGAGATACTGGCTCTTCGTACCGGAGCACCGACAAGCAAAGCGCTTGTCAACCTCCTGGATATGATAAAGACAAAAGACTTGGCAAAATGGACTTAAAACTTCTGGTAGCATAGCTATCTGGCAACCACATTGTAAGATACCATCTATATGACCCTATCGGATTTTTCTGAGTGTAGACGTCTTTTATCTGCCTCTGTCTCGAGGAGGATAAAACCACCAGACATATTCTCCGTGACAGTTTAGCATTGGTGTGGGACAAAGCCTGCCACAATGGAAAGGAGCGGATTAGTCCCATCCCTCTTAAGTCAATACTAACAAAAGACCTACTGCTATTCATTTGGAAAGCGGAATGCCTTTTGCTGTAATTTTTGGGTACGGCACAAAAGATCTCCTAGTCGCAGTGCCCCATCAACAGATTTGTGAGGAACCCATGCGAGGGAAAAAAAATCCTATTGAATCTCTCGCTCTATTGGGAGCTTTTTTGTATATTATTCAAATCATAGGTATACTAATTCTGTTCGAGCTTCGCCTGATCTCTTCTTCCCTTGTAGTCCCACAGAAGGGATCACGTCCCTTTTATCAGCTTCTTCGTTCCTGTAAAAGTTTTTATGGGAGCCATTTATCCTAGAAAATGCTGAGCTTCGATTTTATTTCCACTCATCCTGTCTATCGCACTGTAATTTCTCTGCCTTTATATTTTCTAAATAGGCCGATGTTCATACAGCTACATATACTATATATTTCTGTCTTAAATGTGCTGGATGTGCTTTCCCAGAGTTTCTGATACTGCCGTTCTTGGTTCCGCAACTTCCAAATTGGTGTTTTCGTTTGTTACACGCAATCGTGTGTTTTTTCATAGGATGAATCCCATCTAGTGTAATCGATTTATTTTTTTGATAGTGATATTTTTTTTTCTGTAGTCATCTGAATGTAGTTCCAATATACTATTAAGCTCAATAATGATGATCAAAGCAGCTGTATGCTAGAGTGATCGGAAATCTAATTTTTTTGGAGAGTTTTATAATGACAAAGGTCATACAAAAATAAATTAGTTGTCCATTTACAAAAAAAAAGCTTCGAATCATGGGTCACGAGTAGATTGAATCTTTGCTTCTAGAGACTAAATTTAGCAGAAATGCTTGGGACAGTCTTATTACGGCCTGCCGAAAAACTTGGTAAAATCGCAACCAGGATGTGGGAAGAACGAGGGGAGAACCATGGCATGAGAAAAGAGAGCCGGGACCGACCTAATTGGAGAAGATGGATATCCCGAGGCTACCCCGACGCTTAACAGCAAATGGGGATTGAAGAAGAAGAGAAGATCTAAATCGGCTTCGCACAGATTTAAATGAAGATTAATGATTTTTTAATTGAATAACTTTTTAATACAATATCCATAATCGTAGTCTTGGTGCTGAAGAAAATGGAATTTTGATAAATTTGGAAATTGCATCTTATTTTAACTATAACATAATCTGCTCTAAAGAGATAAGTGGCAATTTAGGGACCTTAGGCTATTTTCAAGTGGAACTTCAGACGATGTATAAAATGCTTTGGGATCATCCACTAATTGATTACGATTATTTTCGTCAAAATAGATCCAACGCTTCCCTTTTGTGACACAGTAAAGAAATTTTTTTTGAAAATATTCCATATGATTTTTGTGTCTTTTTACACTCTCCCTGGAGCGTCATGTAGTTTAGGAATAATTACTTTAGAATTCGTGGATCTAGCCAATAATCTGCTATAATTTATTGTTATTACTTTTTGTTTTGTAAAGACTAAAGAGATCGATTCGTGGAGCTTTAAGTCTTACTATTTATTATTGCATTTTTTATGTCCGAAGATAACACTGCCATATAAAAAACATAGATTTTTGTTTTCGATTGTAGGGGGTCCGAATTCGAGGTCCAAAAACACCAGTATGTCAGGGTAACAATTCTATTTTTCCAGTCCGTGTGTTATTATAAGTTCTTCACGTTGCTGAATCCGAGGTCCAAAAACGTAAACTTATAACTATATTTTCAGGATGTCAATGCCGTGACTTACAATTTCTGTATTATTTCCTTCTAGCTCGCTCCATCAACCAATTAAAATTAGGTTACTTAAGTAAGGGAATCTGTTACATCTCTTGTTTAATATTTCGTATCTCGTTGTATGAAATTCATGTTATTCCTTCCATAAACTATGGATATGTAAACTGTGTTGTGATTCTGTGGCTGGTTTGTGTGCATCTGTAATCGGTTCAAGAATTGCCAGCAAATTACCTACATATTTGCAGTCAGCGGCCAAACAGTCCAGCGCACCATGTTCCTCCCCCCAATCCTTCCTTTTAGAGCTGTGTTTGCGGATTGCTTTTGCCCGAACCTTATCGTAAAACGCATATGCAAATATGCAGTAACAGCAGCATACGATGATTGTTTTGCCTCCCTGGTTCCTCGTTACTTGTTCTTCTCTTTTTTGCTGTCACTTTGCGCTTATCACTTATCGTAATCTTGTAATTACGTGTGTTCCACAAATGTTAATTGCAAAAAGGGAAATATCGATAGGCAAGCCATTCCTACGTTTGTTTATGCGTTCAGATGCGCTTCGTTTATCGAATGTCTGTCTGACGACTGAATGTCTGTTAGCCCATGTTCTTCTCCTCTTCTTCTGCTGCTTCGCGGTTCGTTTATGGTGTGTAATTAACGAGATATCAGCTTGCCGGCGTTGGTTGCTCTTAAGTACATATATACATGACTATGTACATGACTATATGTACGTACATAGTATATGGCTGCCCTCGTTGTCCGTTTGTTGTTTGTAAGAGTAGTTAAAACATTTACTGGTTAGTTTTTATGAGGCTTTGTGTTAATATTGGTATAGAGACAGTGTTGGTAAACGCTAGATTTTCTTTTGTTATGCATAACTTTCATTATCCTCGCGCATATATTTAGCGTAAAACACGCCAACTATGAAAAAGTAAAGTTCTATAACTGCAAAATAGAAAAAAGTTAACAAGTTTGTTATCCTGACATACGATTTCTTACCGAATATAGCCACTAAAAGTAAGCTCCAGAGGAGATATCGAAAAGCAAATACAAAAACCAGTATAAGGACGAAATACATGATAAGCATAAAGGAGGCTTTGTATAGCCATATACATAAAAGCAGCATATTGCTCTAGGTAAGACACATATTGAAAAGTTGATCTTTACCAATATTTTATACACTTACAATAAGCACGCCCACAATCAGTCCTATATCCACAAAAAGTTCCAGCACTTGTAATAATATTTTTATTACAGGTTTTTGAAAGAAAAAATCCCAAAATATTTGATCCATATAATGCTCCGTAGTAGAACCCAGCGAGATAGTGTCATTTTGTCCCTCACCAATTGGCTGCATGCCTGCATATTTGTCTCCTGTTAAAGTTCAAGTTGTTAGTTGTACTTATGATATCGTAAAATCTGGACTTACGAAAGCAAATGGGATGTAATAAAAAGTATACATAAGCAGAGCCACGCAAGATGTCGATTATTACATAGATAACTCCAATTATAATTAGACCAGTACGCAAGGAAAACAACCAGCAACATACTTTCAGTGTCATGCTGTAAGTTATTTACCAACACTAGTTTTAGAAAAAAAAAAAAAAAACATATAAATGTAAGCCTGCTTTTGTGTTAATTAAATCGCCTAACAATCTTATGACAGTATTTAAAATCAATTTTCTGGGAGTTAGACTTAGAGGTGTTATGGCAAACTTATTCTTATTCTTGAGCTTTATCATATATTTACCAATACTGGTCTTAGAAAAAGGGCGAATACATATATCTAAGTCTGCCCTTATGTCAGTTAAATCGCCTCAAAATCTAGCGATAGTATTTAAAATAAAGTGATGAACATCTTAGACTAATCGGTATTACGCCAAAATTATATTTTATAAATGATAAAGAACAAGAATAATAAAGCTGTAGTTATTGGATATTTAATAGTAATAAGTTTTTGAAAAATTAAACAAAATATCCTAGCTTTCCTTTATTTCAAAAAAATTTGTTTTCTCATAAGTAATCTAATGATAGTATAAATCAAAAAATCTAGATCTTAGAATGGGGGATATTATGTGAAGCTGGTCTTTTATTTTAAAACTTTATCGGTAAAGATCTATTCAAGTTTATTAGGTTTAAAAAATCTTTGACTAAATTTCTGTTAAGATAATCAGTGACAGTTTTTATTTATTTTTAATCAGAATCGGTATTAAGCCAAAATTCTCTTTTATTCTTAAGCTTTATTGGATTTTTAATAGCACAAGTTTTGGAAAAATTAAACAAAAAATGCTAGCCTTCCTTTGTTTCCTAGTTTCTTATATAGTAATCTTATGACAGTAAAAATCAAATGATCTAGATCTTAATATAGGGGATGTTACGTTAAGCTGGTCTTTTATTTTAGTACTTTATCGGTGAAAGTCTAAGCAAGTTATTTGGTTTTAAAAATCTTTCGCTAAATTTCAGTGGAGAGACTTTGTATCAGGGTTGAAAATCAGATTCGATCTGCGATATCCAGTTCTAACCAAATCCGAAACTAGAGTTCCAATATCCGGGTATCTGGTCAGCTAATCAAGCCTTTTACATTTTTGGCAGTAGGAATCAAATCCGAAACCAGAGTTCGTTTTCCAACTCGTCAACACCCTAAACATATTATTAAAGAAAGCTTAATAGAAAATTCATTAAAAGATCAAAAAGCGGTTCACTTGAAAAAATTTGCTTTATGCTATGAAGGGGACAAGAATATATAGAGTACATATATTTAAAAAAAAAATGAGTATAAAAATTAAAACTAAGTTCATAGTTTAAGTAGAAGGTTTTACTTTTCACCAGCGAACTCCCCTCTAGAGAATCGTGGCTGGAAATTCGTTCAGGTCAAAGTGGCAGTATTAACTACTTTACGGACGGCTCCCAGCTCAACCACCATATTGTGGGGGAGTCTACTCTGATTAACTTAATATTCGGCAGTCCTTCCGACTTCCGGACTACTGCAGTGTTTTTCAAGCAGAGATCCTTGCCATTAACGAGGCTTGAAAACAGGTGCGATATTCTCGGATAGCCAGGCAGCCATAAAGTCACTTCAAGAACTATCCTCTAACTCTATGACAGTCAACAACTGCCGCATATCTATTCAAGGGAGGGCACAGACGTTTGTATTAGCCTTGTTTGGGTGCCAGAACACTAAAATATTCCAGGCAACAAAATAGCAGATGGATTGGACAGACAGGGCACGACCTCTACCTTTCTACCGGTTAAGGAGAATATTTGTATACCTATGCCTACTTTCAAGCTACAAACAAGGGAGAAATTTAGCTCTCACGCCCCACAATTAGCGGCCAGATATAGCCTAAAATTGACTCCAAAAAGTTCCTTAAGGCTTTGCGGCCTCAAACGGTCGCAGGGTCCGGCAGTTGTCAGAGAGATTACTGGACAATAACTTGTCGAAACATAAGCGAATTCGAGGAGGATTGCTAGCTACATCTTGGCAACGGGATGGGATTCTTTCTATGAGGTCTATCTCAGGAGAAGGGCTAGAGAGAGATCTGCAGTATCACAAAGGGCCGACCAGAATGAATGTTTCGAGCCATGACTTTTGCAGTAGCTGCAATGACGAAGAAGAGTATAACACTTCTTCTGTTCCATTGAGGCTCTTAGTAAACATAGGAATAAGCATCTGGAAAATTACTTTCTTCATAAACTAGCTGAATCCGAGGAGGATTGCTAACTATATCGTTGCAACGGGATGGGAATCCTTCTAGCGGGAGTATCTCAAGAGAAGGGCTCTAGAGAAATTTTCTGTATCAAACGGGCCTACTAGAATGAATGTTTTGAGTCATGACTTTTGCAGAAGCTGCAAAGACGGAGAAGAGGTTGAATCGGTAGAACACTTCTTCTGTTCCAGTGAGGCTCTTAGTAGACGTAGATTCCTACGTCTATCTGAGAAATTACTTGCTACATAACCTAGCTGAATCCGAGGAGGATTGCTAGCTACATCGTGGCAACGGGATGGGAATCCTTCAAGCGGGACTATCTCAAGAGAAGGGCTCTAGAGAAATCTTCTGTATCACAACGGACCGACCAGAATGAATGTTCCGAGTCATGACTTTTGCAGAAGCTGCAAAGACGAAGAAGAGGTTGAATCAGTAGAACATCTCTTCTGTTCCAGTGAGGCTCTTAGTAAACATAGGAATAAGAATCTGGAAAATTACTTTCTTCATAACCTAGCTGAATCCGAGGAGGATTGCTAGCTACATCGTGGCAACGGAATGGGAATCCTTGTAGCGGGGTCTATCTCAGACGAAGGGCTACCGAGAGATCTGCGGTATCACAACGGGCCGACCAGAATGAGTTTTCTGAGCCCCGACTTTTGCAAAATCTGCAAAGACGAAGAAGATGTTGCATCAGTAGAACACTTCTTCTGCTGCTGTGAGGCTTTTAGTAGACGTAGGAGTAAGTATCTGGGAAATTACTTTCTTCATAACCTAGCTGAATCCGAGAAGGATTGCTAGCTACTTCTAGGCAAAGGGATGGGAATCTCAGAAGAAGGGCTATAGAGAGATCTGCGGTATCACAACGGGCCGGTTTAGGCCTAACCTAACCTTAAGTAGAAGTTTTTAAAATGATATGATCAATATTCAAAGTTTTAGAGCTCCACTATTACTTCATACAGAAACCCTTGTGGTGAAGGAAGTACCTGAAGAATCTAAGCCAAACAAGGGAAATCAAAAGACATTTACTGAGCTACAGAACGCTAAACATAATAATTTAAGGTTTACTTGGAAGCCAATATTCTCAAAATTTTATCATGATCATATGAACTTTTGTTATTGTTCGACAAAAAATGTTGCTCCACATCAGAAACTGAATCCAAGCATAAATAATAAATCCTGCAAAATATTTCAAACCTCTTGCAGCCTTGATTTGAATACAGAAAAATTCTTTTTTTAGCTTCGTTATATTTAAATCAATTTCTTTGCCATTAACCAACACTATGTTGATGTTGTGCATATTTTTCCAGTGTTGCCAGCTTTATTTACAATTACAAGTTAAGCAAACATGTCAGCAAATAATTAAATATCTAAACAGACTGCAATTTACATACACTTATACATACATGTATGTGTATGTATATAAAAACTTATTGTTAGGCAGGCAACCCTGGTGCGTCTGCGTATTTTGTTTTTGTTTTTTTGATTTTTTTCGTTTCGAATTCTGTGCAACCCAGTCAGAGTCAGAATAAGCACTTAGCATACCCGTTGGCGTTGTTGGCGCACAGCAACTAACGAACTGCTCCGATCTGGTCTTGGCCTGGCCGCCGTACAACAATAACAACGAAACAACAACATCGGAGCATCAACTCTTAACTTGGCCTACCCATGTCCATTGCTAACAAGCTACATTCGTTTGGACCGCGCCCCTTCCTACTGCCCAACAACAACAACAATAACAACAACATAATGCCGCACGTTGTTTGGACGGACACTGTCCCTGCCTCTGCCTTCCTTCTGCCTGATGTTGTTGTTGTTTTTTTAAGACACTACTTAAATGGCTGCGCGTTAGTGCGTTGTTGCACAGTGGTACAAATGTTCTAATTAAGCAGCAAAGATTTTTTTTTTTAATTAATGGTTTTGTTTTTTGTATTCCTTTTTGATGCTTTTACTCAAAATTATCTTTTCCAGGAGAGAACCAAAAATATACCTTTTGACAGAGATCAGTAATTATTTATGAAAGAATCAATGGATTGCACGCATTTTTTTGCGCCTGACAAAATTTAGCTACAAAAATTGAATAAAAAACATAAAATAAAGATATTTTTATATGTAGGTAAGGGTTGAAGTTAGTCGAATTCGTAATAATTATTGAAAATATGAGGGATAAGAGACTTTTGAAGTAGGTCTAATTAGGCCAATTACATTTTAAAGAAATTTTATATATTATAGTTTATTGTGTTTGTGAAGTGCGCCAAATATTTATTTGTTCAAAGTGTACAACAAATTTAGTAGACTTTCTATTATTAAAATTTTTCTTTTGAAAAAAAAAAAATAATAATAATAATTAGTCTCATAGCGCTATTCGTGTCAATGTATCGCTTCGTGCAAATCTTGCCATACTGGACGTGCCACATAAATATTTAAAATTAATTTCAATAAACGAAAAATATTTAATTGATGAAGAAAATTCTACTGATGCCGATGAAATCATTAGTAATCTAATATATATTAACAATTTTTAAGTACTAAACGAAAAATTTTTGTTTTTAGGAGCACTTCAATTTACCATTTTTTTTAGCCGATTTATTTAGATTTGAAGCTTATTTTGGCAACTTTTTTTCAAATCTATCTATTTTTTGACTTCGATTCGAAATTTTTAAAACTGTAGATTTCCTCATCATGTTTTAGTCATTTCCGTAGTAAAATGTCATACTAAAGCCTAAAGGCAGACCAAACCTTTTTTGGTGAAACGGATTTCTAAATATTTGGAACAAAAGTCTACTAAAAACAAATAATAAAAATAAATCGATTATAATCGTAACCTATTTTTGGAAATATTACGGTTTGTTCGTTATTTATCCATTCATATACAATTGTTCGCCGCCGTTGTGGCCGTCGGTGGCTTAAGTGGTAGCGTACTCGCCTCTAAAACCGAAGGTCGGTGGTTCGATTCCCCGCAGTAGCACTGGTGCATTTGCCTAGCACTGGCATCGCTAGCTCAAAGACGCTATTTGCCATGAAAGTCTCTATTAATTAAAGACACCGCCGTTCGGATTCGGCTATAAACTGTAGGTCCCTGTTCTGTTCGAACAGTTATTAATAGAGATCCCCCACTTTTTCATACCGTTTTCTTTATGGCTGAAAAAGTTTGATCGATTACGAAAAAAAGAGTGGTACCCATTTTTGGAGTTCCGTGTTAACACTATTACTCGATGCTGTCATGACCCTTGAATTGTTTGTTCCAATTGCGATCATATGAGAAATGTTTAAGTTCAATCTTGAGAGCTAATTTTTTACACTCAGCTATCGATTTGGCATCTTCCGTTTCAACTAGGCTAAAAAATGTTGAAACTAATGCGTTTATTCTTATATTGAAGTATTTACTGGATGGAAAACAAGTCGCGCAAAAAAAATCTTTAAGGCTTTTAATCTAAAACAAGCTAAATGGAAATTAAAAATATGCTAGATTTACAGCAATAAGCAGCCCTCAACCCTCCATCGCCGCAACCGGCTCAGGGGCTCTTTCATTTCTTCTTCAGTCAAATTCAACTTATTTCTACGCATTTCGTTAAATTCCTTACTTTATAAAAGCATGAGAAAAAAATATGAGAAAAAACATGAGAAAAACTTGAGAAACAAATAACTTCTGCTATACACACAACATGTTCTTCACTTTCAAAAAGATGAGAAAAAAAAACCTTTTTATATAATAGAGAATTTTTATAAAATGAAGAATTAGTTATTAACTGCGCGGATTTCAGAATATACATTTTATGAATTATCACAAATAATTTAACAAAATCTTTTTTTTTTACATTATAAAATAATTTGTCAAAGATCAAGCAAATCATCGCTAAGATATTTAGAGAGACTGTCAATCCATGTTGGCTTTTAGCTTACTGGACGATATTATGAATGTTAGATGTGGAAAAGATTTCATATTCCTCGAAAGATCGATTTCGATTTGTATAATAATGTATAATAATCTTTAGCAAATAGTATTGTTGTATATTGAGCACAATCAATCCTGCCAATTTTTTTTTTACTTATAAAATTTGCTGATTGTCTCAAATGACAGATTGCAAATAAAAAAAAAACATTAAAAAAAAAAAAAATAAAATAATAGTTTTTTTTTTTTTAATAAATTAAAAAAAATAACATAATTGTTTTTTTTAAGTTTTTTTCAAAATTATAAAATATATTTTTTTTGTAATAAATTTGAAGTTATAAAATAATTTATAATCATTTTTTTTTTTTAATGAATTAATAAAAAAAAGTTCACTAAATGGTACTTCTAAAAAAAAAAGAAAAATTCTGTCATAAAATACCTTCCCTTATATCTCAAGTAATTAAATAATATCAGCTAGATCGTTTATTCCGACCACTGTGCGTAGTCGCTGCTGCTGTGCACCTTTGCCAAGCTGCCTCTGCCTGCTGTTGCTGCTGCTGCGCTGCTAAGTCAACGTTGGCAGCGTCGCAGCATATAAACATGCACATCGTTAAAGACGCGCTCACTGAGCGTCTTTCATGGCTAAGACCCTTTTGGGCCAACGGCGACTTGTTTTGAGCCAGTCAGCAAAGGTATGCTTACACACACACACACACTCTGACAAACACATACCCTTTGCTCAGTGGCGGATGCAGCAAGAAATCTCAAAGGGATCCAAATTTTACCTACAGCATAATGTCCAAAAAACATTTGGGGTTTACGGTTCCGCCACTGCCTTGGATTTATATTTTTGGGCTTGTTTTGGCTTTTTAACTGCGCTCTTTGTATTCTTGTAATTGTTCTGACTGCCGGTTCTTCGTTCGTCTTGGATTTTTTTTTTGTTTTTATTATTTCTTCTACCATTTTCGTTGGTTTTATTTTACCGAAAACTGCTTTTGGCATACTACTAGCTACTCCATATGGCCAACTGGTACTCCAATTGCCTTAAGCCAACTTTACGGCTCACTTCTTTTCCATATGTTAATGTGTATCAAATTTTCAGTTTCGTATTTCAGTCTTACTTGCGCTGAAAATCATGTCTCCGATTCCAATTAAAATCGTGAGCATGGAAATAGCAGGATAGGGACGGTTTTGAAGAAGAATTGTTTCTTAGCTTTTGGGAAAATTTTTGAAAATAAGCTGGAAATATATGGAATATTGATATGTACTAGAGATATACAAATTAGAAATTGAGTCTTTTTAAAAATATTCTTTTGATATTAACCTAAGGAAGATTAGATGCAAAGAACCTCCTTAAAAGGGAACGATCTATACTATTGGTTCGAAGATGTACAGGCAATTTCTATGAAAAGCTTTTGACGAAGCTTTCATTCCGCCTTCCTGAGATATACTTAGTGTGGCAAGCGGCTAGACTTTTGACACCTTGGACGGAATTCCAAGGAACATTGTAATTCTTGTCGATAGTCAGGCTGCAATTGAAGCTCTGTCATCGCATACCATAAAGAGTAAACGGATGCGTAACGCGACGCTAATGCTCAACCATATCCATCGCCACTCAATAACCCTCTGCTGGGTTCCGTGTCACGCAGGTGCCCCTGGTAACGAGGCGGCGGACGAGTTCGCCAGGAACGGCTCTGTGCTGGCAGCTAAACCACATTACATAACGTCGTATCGCAAATCAGGGAGACGGCTAGAGCTCTGCCGGATAGAGAATGGGACATGTTGTCTGGTTGTCACCTCTCCCGAGCACTCTGACCGAGATATGATCCAAAGCGATCATCTGAACTCCTGCGCTCTTATAAAAACAGGACTAGGATGGGGTAGGCGTTGTAACAGAGGGTAGTGCACCATTGGAAATATGGCTGAGAGGTTGCGCGTTCCCCATCACGATGTTTGCCGCAACTACAGAGATGAGGAAGATACAGAAAGCATCCAACACAGCGAAGGTGCGGGGTTCCTTAGAAGACGCACCAGTTTGTGGGTAAACCATAGTTTGAGGACTTGGGTAGTCTAGCCTATGTGACCTTGCGGACCTGGCTGCTTTCGTCGAATCTTGAAAAAGGATCTGCAACATCAGAGACTTAGGTGATTAGGGATGTTCAGTTTTTGATCCTCCTCTACAATCCCTCCCTTTCTTTAATTCCTTTCCTCCCCTTCTTTTAATTAGACAACACAATGGACCTCATAGTCCCTGGGTGATCTCAGTCACTAACTGAGCTGCCTATACAACCTAACCTAACCTAAGGCCTATAGAGGTTGAGATGTATAGTGCACAATATTTGGATATTTTTTATGCAGAAAAGGACTTATAATGATTCTGACTAGGTACAAGCTCAATCCTATCATATAAATTTGTAAAGAAGGTAGAAAGCCCAAGCCGTAATTTGGCTTGGTTAATTCGGCAGTCATCTTAAAAGACTGATACCCTTTGATTAAATAGTAAATTCGACAGAGTCGAATTATCGATAAATCGAGGGTGCAGACTAAAAAGTAAAGGATCGTTAAAACTTGCTTTGAGAGAAAGTCACAAAAGATAGGGCTACGTGTAGATTACTAAAGAAGCTACTTAGGAACACATATTAGTAGGACTTAATTGGTTTAAACGTCTCCCAAACGGAAACATTAAATTACGCGAGCCATAAGTCTGAACATTAGCTCTTCCATTAGCCATATACACTGACAAGTGCCAATTTATTTGATTCCATTTGCCGTTTTTGCACGATTTTCCATAGCACCAATTTAGGTTTATTTATGGCCTTTTTTATTCTACCTATTTACCTTTTTTTTCGTCTTTTAAATATAGTTTTACCTGCGTTTTGCCTTTGCTCGGCGTTTGTCAATTTTTAACCTGTTGTGCATACTAATTTGTCGAGACTTTGTGTCGCTGCCTTATGGCAGTCTTAACCAGAGAGAGGTCTCTCCAAAGTTTCCAAACGCAACTCCTCGAGTCTCTGCGCGGAGCTATAATTTAGTGACATTTTGAATGATTTGTGGCCCAAACGAAATACCCTTGGTGATTTTTTAATTAACTTTTGTGGCACATAAATTAAGCTCTGTTTATATATTTATATTGATTGAAAAAGTCGAAATACGTATCGTATATAAAGGCATATTAATTGAACCGAACCGACCAAAGGTTGATCAATTATGAAAAAGCAACGGGCGTTTTTTTGTTTTGTCTTTTCTTGAAAAACTAAAAGCTTGTTAGGCAGCTTTTTTTTATATCTTTGTTGGGTTGTCTTAAACAATTTCTTCTCTGCTATGTGGAAACAAATTTGTTTTTGAATAAAAAACAAAAAAACAAAACACAACCCAAAAAGCGTAGAGAGACCCAAACAATGTGAAATTCTTCAGGCAAACATCATTAGTTACAAGCGGTTTAACTTAAAAACTCAAACACCAGCAGAGAAATACTTAACCATGCCAGATATTATGTGTAAACATCATTTGAAAGCAACGTGTAAGTTTGGAACTTTAATCATCATCAACATAGGAAACCGAAGAAACTAATTTATCACAAGCTCTTGTGAAGTTTTTTTTAATGGTTTTCGATAGGCGAATAAATCGATAATCGCTTTGGGGCTTTGGTAAGATCTGTACAAGATTCCTTTCTATAGTCTGTTCCTCCAATGACCAAAGTTTAGACCTTTATTGAGTTGATGAAGTCAAGAGGACTGTTCACGGCTGCTTAAAAAAAAGTTCAACGTTTGTAAGACTTATATCCTCAGAAGAACTGTCTCCAAAAATGTATCCATAAATCCCAAAATTGTGGGATTCATTTTCAGCTTATCACTTTTTATTTAGAACTCTTGGATTTTGATGATTTCTACATACATATGTTATAAATGTCCTAGTGGTGGACCGGCAAATATGTGCATAAGACAACAATCTCTTATACTATTGCTTCCTTTTGTTGTGGGACAAAAATTTGGGCAATCTCTTATAATATTATTTCCTTTTTTTGTGAGATAAAAATTTTAATCTCTGCGATATCCTCGTTGAAAATTTTGGTTTCCAATACTTCCATTTTTATTTTAAAATCTATTTTATCATCATTAGCGTTAACTTTGCGTTCCGGTAGATCAGGTAAAGATGCATACATTTTATTCTCAGTCTAATGTTATAAGGATTGAAGAAAATTCTGAGAATCCCACTTTAGAAAGCCGAAAAAATTAAATTACAACACAAAATGAGTCGGAAAACGGCATACTCCCGATACTTTTGTCCAATTTATAGCACGACATGTTTTGAAGTTGCCACGACTCAATATTTGAGCTACCCTTATTAAAAATATTTATAATCGTATACATTTGTACCATTTTAAATATACTTTTAAATTTTTATTTGGCTGAATAATATCAAATACTTCCCTTTTATGAGTAATGGACTTCACAATTTTTTCGCAGACCATAATTTCGCCCCGGTATAATTTTATTAAAAAAAAATGGCGGACGTAAAGTCGGGCGCGGACGACTTTAGGATACCCTGTACCACTAGCTTGTAATAAAGTCCGATTTCTTCACAAAAAACCAAAAACAGAAGAATTTTTAAGCAAAAATTTTTTTTTGGCCGATCAGTTCCTATGGAGCTATATGATATAGTCAACCGATTTCGATCAAATTTGGTACAGTGCTTGGGAACTATAAAAAACTTTCCAATACCAAATTTGGTTACGATATCTTCATAAACAAACGAAATATTCATCTAAAACTTATTTTTTGTCGAGGTCGTCTCAAACACCCACAGGGGAGCTATATAATTTAACCCCGATATCAAAAAAATAAAATAAACTTGCCTCCTATGGAATAATATGGGATGTAATGTGAAAGTTTGGTAACTCTAGCTCTTACCATCTCTGAGATCTAGGCGTTCACACGGACGGACAGACGGACGGACGGACAGACGGACATGGGTATATCGACTTCTCTATTCACCCTGATCATATTTTAGGTAACTTTGGGATGTCTCCGACGTCTCCTTCTATATGTTACATACATTTTCGGCTTGCACAAACTTAATATACCCTTGGTACCATACGGTACAGGGTATAAATACTACAACAAATTTTTATTTTTATACCCTGTACCGTATGGTCCAAGGGTATATTAAGTTTGTGCAAGCCGAAAATGTATGTAACATACAGAAGGAGACGTCGGAGACACCCCAAAGTTACCTAACATATGATCAGGGTGAATAGAGAAGTCGATATACCCATGTCCGTCTGTCCGTCTGTCCGTCTGTCCGTCCGTGTGAACGCCTAGATCTCAGAGATGGTAAGAGCTAGAGTTACCAAACTTTCACATTAGATCCCATATTATTCCATAGGAGGCAAGTTTATTTTATTTTTTTGATATCGGGGATAAATTATATAGCTCCCATGGGGGTGTTTGAGACGACCTCGACAAAAAAAAAACGTTTTAGATTAATAATTTATTTGTTTATGAAGATATCGTAACCAAATTTGGTATTCGAAAGTTTTTTATAGTTCCCAATCACTGTACCAAATTTGATCGAAATCGGTTGACTATATCATATAGCTCCCATAGGACCGATCGGCCAAAATAACTTTTTTTAAGAAAAATTCGCTATATTTCGTTGTTTAATAAAGATATCCTAACCAGATTTGGCGTTTGGAAATTTTTAGACCATTTAAGCAATGTGCCAAATTTGAACAAAATCGGTTGACTATATCATATAGCTCCCATAGGTCCGATCTTCCAAAAAATCGATTTTTTAACAAAATTTGCTGTGTTTCGTTTGTTTGTTAAGATATTGGGACCAAATTTGACATTCGTGAGTGTTTTATAGTTCCTAAGCACTGTACCAAATTTAATCCAAATCGTTTGACTAGATCATATAGCTCCCATAGGACCAATCGGTCCAAAAACACGTTTTTTATACAAAATTCGATGTGTTTTGTTTGTTTGTAAAGATATTTGAAATAAATTTGGCATTCATATCTGTTTTAAGGTATTTAAGCACTGTGTCAAATTTTATTGAAATCGGCTGACTATATCATATAGCTCCCATAGGAACGATCGGTCAAAAAAATTTTTGCTAAAAATTCTTCTGTTTTTGGTTTTTTGTGAAGAAATCGGACTTTATTACAAGCCAGTGGTACAGGGTATCCTAAAGTCGTCCGCGCCCGACTTTACGTCCGCCATTTTTTTTATTTTATATTGGACAATTCTTAAAATATATCCATCAACTGTTTATTATACTCCGGTGATTTCCATAAAAAAATCGAGAAATTAAAAATGTCCAATGGACAATGGACGCTATGACTGAAAGGGTTTAAAAGGATCTATTGTTTTATGACCATTGTGCAAAAATCAGAGGCGCCTAATAGGATCTTATAAATTGTTTTCAGTAAAATACACTTTTTTTTCTTATGTCAATATTGGATTATAACCTTTTCAATTTATCGGTTGATTGCGAATAAAAATAAAATCGATTTTCTTTGACCAAGGGTTTTTTCACTTTCCTTCGGCTATATATAATACACTTAAAATATTTATGAATACTATACTTTATATAATTTTCCTGTTGAAAAGATAAATTATCTAAATCTGTCAATTACAATGACTAGCTTTAAGCAATACTTAAAAATTTTAAAAATAAAGCAAACTAACTAATTAAATTTTCTTTTTGCTCGAGATAGATCATATCATATGCAACAATTTTTTTTTCTGTAATTAAGCAATTATGTTATCTCTACAGCTTTTGTAATTGTAATTTTATGTAAATTTTTGTAATTGTAAAATAAGAAGAAATTCAGAAAGAAATCTTTAGAAACTTAGTACCCGAAAGTTTATCTAATTTTATAAACTTTCTGGTACAAAATTTTTAAAAACTCAAGACAAATTGATTTAAAGCCTGCAAAAAGTGTCAAAAATGATTTTGACCAAGCTTCTTAATCCTGATATCCTATAAAATTATTATTTCGCAACTGTTTTATTTTTCTTCCCACACAGCACTTGTAAATCTTAATAAATAAAATAAATCTTAATAAATAAAATAAATCTTAATAAAAAGAAGTTTACTCAAAGTTATTTTACTTATACATATGCTCGCTAAAGTACCAAGCAGCTTCATAGCTTCTTCTTTGCATCATTTATCTTCAGTGATAACATTTACCAACACTGAACGTGCTAAATAACAGATAAAAAGGTACTAAATTGATTTACCACACTGCCAAGCCGCAGCAATAAATTTACATCAAATAAATTTAAATAAAATACTTCAAACCGACAAACACACACACACTCACGCACTCATACAGAGAACACTCAAGTGCAATTAGCATGCACGAAGAGAAGAGAAGTTTGAACAAGACGACAAACTCAATGCAAAGCAAACAGAGCAATAAAGCAGCAGCACAAAGGAAGCTGCAAGCCAAAGTCGACGTAGAGTCAACGCCAACGCAATCAGAGCAAAATATATACAAACAAAAAAAAAACATGCATACAAATATATTTGTTGTTTAAAAAAAATCAAATGAAATTGGAATCGGTTTTAGGGTGTATGCGACTATGGGATACGCTGCGCTCAAAAAAGGTAGTCTGAGACGTGTCAGGTAACGCCAGAAAGAAAAATGAGAATTGTCGTAGTCTCACAAATTTTTGTTTGAAATAAAAATAGCCGACAATTGGATACACTTCTGCCACTTTTTTCATTGATTGATATAACATATTGATAAGATCGAGGGTATACTAGAAAAAGGTGTAGCATAGGGTAGATGGAGCTATGTCCGTTGGTGCATTCATTTTTATGAATACCTAGTTTTTGGAGATAACAAGAACGGGACCATCAAAACTTTATTGAAAGATAAGGCTAATCCCTACTCAAACAAAGCTTTTTTTTAAGATTAAGAAGATTTTTTATATGTAGATATATATTTTATTGTGGCAACCAAACAGTATTAATTATAGGTGTATTTAATAGCTCACTAACTGAAAGCTTGGAAGATACTTTATTTATTTTTTTTTTTATATATTTTTTTTATTTTATAATTATTTTATTGGCTATTTCCATTGTTTCCGGCACAGGACGCTAATTTTCTAAGAAAAATCATAACTTTTAAACGAAGCGTGTTTGGTCGAAGGAAATTTTAATATATGCTAGTCCAAACGGTCTACTAAAAATTAAAAAATTAATTTTTTGAGATGTTTGATTTTGAAAAAATTTAGACTTTGTTTTTTGGAAAATTAATTTTTTCAATATTGCTAAAGCAATAGTTGCTAAGCGGCGCTCATTCCAGTCATTTCAAATGTTTAACCGTCTAAATCCATCCACTTTTGATAAAGTTTTGCACATTTAAAATGGCAAAAAGTCCACTAAAAAATTTTTTTCGGCTAAAAAAATACGAACATATTTCAGTTTCATTGAAATCTAAAATCATGATCCTTTGTCGACTGGTCGATTTGAAATGGAATTAGCCTATTTTTATTTATATTCGTTTCAATTTACTTTTTTTTAATTTGATTGATTGATAATTTTATTTTTTAATATTTTTAAATTTAAATTTAGTCAAAGATTTCTAGGTGGTATATTTTGATGTTTGCAAGGTTACCCCCGATAACTGGAATAGGGTGAACCCAAATAACAACATAAACGTTTGTTTATTTATTTATACAAATTAAAGTTCTTTTTAGAAAACAATATAGACCTTTAAATCAATAGTTGAAAGCTTGAAATATAAATTATCTTTTTTTTTTTTAAATTTAAATTGGATACGGTCCTGGAAAGTCTCCACAACGAATTTTCAAAACTAATGAAGCAGTTCGTTGCATAAACCAGTTTTTAAACTAAACGCGTTACGGATTATATATAAAAAAAAATCTTCTTTGTTTTTATTTAATTGAATTACCAATTTTTTAAGACGTTTTTATTCGTTATTTATTTGGTATGAATCAGATCGATTTGGTGGAGCAATGTTAAAAAATAAAACGAAACGGTGTAAATTTTATAAAAAATTGTTTTCCAAAGATTTCAAAAATTAAAATAAATTTTGACAATACTTAAAAAAATACATAAATGTTTATTTATTTATATAAATTAAATTTTATAAAATAGTTTTTTTTGTTTACTATAAATAAATTTTTAAATAATATAATGTACTCATTTTTAATAAAATTTAGACAGTTGACAGGGCTCCTTAATAAAAAATATTTAACTTAATAATTAAAATAATTAACACATTAAAAAAAAAAGAATAGAAAAGAAGTTGCTTATTTTCTGCTTTTTTTTTTTAATGTACGATTTTTTTTTTTTTCAATATATAGAAATTTTTTAAAACAATTTTTACCACTATTTAAAAGAATACATACTTCTTATTTATACATAAACGATTATTTATTTATATATGTGTATTAAATTTACAAAATCAGTACTTTTTTTTAACATAAATACATTTTTAAACAATTATATAAACATTAAATAATAATATTTATGTTGCTTTTGATGGAAACTTTTTTGAGAAAAGGTAAACCTTCTTTATTTGATAGCTTCACCTAGCATTTGGTGGATTGCTTGAGACTCAAAGGGAACGTTTCAATATTCATTTTTCTCCACTTAGCATAGTATTTTTTTTTTTTAATTTAATAAAACATAATTTTTAATGATTTTTTTTATCTCTCTTTTCAGGTAAGCCGAAAAATAAATAATCAAAGAAATTCATTCTAACTAATACCGATCAGTGACTTATAGAGCGCGAGACGTAAGTTTTAAGTTTAAATTATTATTATTTATGCCTTTTAAAAGAATTCTTTTTTAAAAAATGTGAATCATCTTAAAAAACTGAGCGAAAAATGAACTTCTATGTTCTAGTTCAATAGCAAATTTTTATTACAACCTTAGAAAATGGTTCAACTCTCTTTTAAATATTTCTCTTTAAACTATTAAAGGAAACTCATTTTTGTTTAGCTTTCAATTAGGCTCGACCATATGCATTGTTAAATTCTATAATGCTCGTTACCCTCAGACTGCAGTGTATAAAAAAGCTAACGAGTGTGCACACTTTGAGCAGCGTGTTTGTGGCAGCAACATGACGCAGCCAACGAGCAGCAACAATAACAGCAACAACAACAACAATGACAACAACACTCTTTGTGTGTATGTAAATCTATCAATAGTCACATTTATAATATTCTGCTGCACATTTCTTTCACTCTGGGGTAACATCTATCTTCCTCTTTTTATCTCATGTGCAACAATTGCTTATTATACAAAATTAGTTAAAGTGTTGCCTCAAGTTGAAAGTACAGCGGACAGCGCTGAAGCAGAAGCAACATCAAGAAGAAGTCATCAACAAATAATGTGTTGATATACAAATCGACGGCTGTGCTTCATCAGTACCTGGGACTAGTCAGTAGTTCAGGGCTGTGCATGTATATAATGATACTGTAATTTTATAAGTACCTGGGACCAGTCAGCAGTTCAGGGCTGAAAAATTGTCTGTGCCCATTTCCACTACAGTCTCTGTTCAAGTACTTTTTCAATATTACTTGTGATGCTGCTCACATAGCGATATCCCAGACTAGGCTCAATTGCCACCGCTGCATTACAAAGTGCCTATAGCAAAATATTTAATGGTTTCAATCGTCACCGCCGAGTTACAATTCGTATGAGCGCACTTTTTTGTATGGGCGCGGTAATTATTAATCTACGAAATATGTGTGCTTTTTTTTTATCTCACCCAATAAAACGAACCTATGTGTACTTTCTTTAGGGGAGAAAAGCCACAATTAAATTCTCTTCTTGTTTTTATGAATTTTTATTTTCAATTCGAAGAGATACATTGGCTCCTGTTAGTTCAATAAATTTGCAACCTTTCCATATACGTAGGGATGGGACTGCCAGCCGCAACCACTCGGCCGTCACTCATTCGTTTGCGGAGCAGTCTGGGATGACATTCGTGTGTCACCGCACCCTGAAGATGGATAGTCCAAAGGCGTCAAAAAGCAGCTTCTTGGTGGCCAATTCACAACGCCATTTCGGGTGATTAAGCGATTCCTGAAGATTGTGCGGAGAAGATCGATGGTGGCGTTCGCTGTGTGGCACGGAGCGCCGTCTTGTTAAAACCAAATATCGTCCAAGATCTTCAATTTGTTCGAAGAACCAGTTGGTCAACATTGCGCGGTAACGCGCGGCTTGATGGTTTCGGCGGCTCCTTCTTCATTTTCGAAGAAAAGTGGGCCGGACGCCGCCCAACCAAATTCCACACCAAACAGTCACTCGTTGTTGGTGCATTGGCTTCTCCTGCAACGCTTGCGGATTTTGGTTATTAACATAACCACCGAGGTGGAAATGAGCTTCGTCCGAGAAGATGATTTTTCGATAAATTTCGCCATCTTCGGCCAAACGATCTTCGGCCCAATTTTAATATTTCCCAACTTTCTTCGAGCGTATTGCGTCCCATTTCGTAAATGTCAATGTTTTTACTAAATATTTACCAATATATGAATGACATTTGACGTTTTAAAAGTCAAATAATCGGTAGTTTAAATTCCTAACACTAGATGGACCACCTTGTATATTTATTTGCAATTTGACGAGATATATTGGCTACAGTTGGTCCAAGAATTTCCAACAATATTATTTGCTACCAGTCTATTTTATTTCACTTTTCTAACACATTCTAGAAGTTTCAATAAATGAAATTATTTTAACCATTCCTCATACTTTTGTCTAATATTTCTAATTCTAATTTCTAGGGTTTTTAAGTTTTCATGGTTACACATGCTAATTAAGTGCCTTAGACATGTATATCTTTGCATCTTTCTAGGCTATTTACATTCCAACTAACAACAGCTGTAATAATTTTTAGTATAATAGATTTAAATTTTGGTCATTTTCCTCACAAAGTTTTCTTTTTTGTAAATAAAAATAAAGCTCACTTAGACTTTTACGGAGTTAGTGTGCATCGTTGCTCACGCCGCTACTCGTGTATTTCTGTCCGACAAAGGAAATACCTAAAATTTTCGGTATTGGTTCGCCTTGAGCTGAAATATCGTTTAGTCCCTATCTGCTTTTCTGTCATTACCAAGGCACTGTAGAATACTAGAAGACGAACCCATATTCTGGGTAAATCATTATTTGAGGATCTGTGTAGTCTAGCCTATATGCCCATATCGGATCTAGCTGCTTTTGCAGCCGAAATGGTTCTGCAATAAGAGAGACTTAGGCTATTAGGGATGCGCTACAGTTTTCTCCTCCACAACTCCTTTCGCCAATTCCATTTTTCCTTTTCTCAGAATTAGAAAACACAATGGACACCATGGTCTCTGTGTTCTCTCTCAGTCACTGACTGAGCTGCCTATACAAACTAAGCTAACCTAAGGCTTTAAAGTTAAATTTAAAAAGTATTTAGATGTATTTATTTATAGATTCAAAAAAGTTCACGCGTTTTTCAAGACTGCACATTTATTTTCATTGTCCGAGTAACTATCAAAAACACCGCCGAAAAAAAATGCTCTGTTCACTTCTTCAGTACGTAGGTAGCGATTAACCTTCCTCAATATTTTTTTTTAACCTTAGTCGCAATGAATACATTAAAATCTACAGACGAAAGACTGTAGAATAGTAGCGAAACGGCGGCAATTGACACCAGTTGCTGAGGGGGGACTATACAAACGTACATTTTCCAACACTCGCCTCACTCGTGATTCCGACACTCGTGATTAACTCGTAAGCAGCTCTGTTTTTCTCTATTGCTCTTTATATGCAAATTATCATTAACCGGCTTACTAATTTCTTCGTAAATTTGCAACGTACAAGCCGTTATGTATTGTTATAGTTATTCGCTTCTTCCTTTTCTCTTTCTGCTTACTTTCTGCATGCTGTAATGTCATTAACACTTTAAGTCTGCATATATCGGTAGACCATCATCGGCATCGTTATCGGCATCGTCATCGGTATCTTAATAATGACATTTATGTGTAACGTGTTAAAATATTAAATTGCCGCACATGCGGCATGCAACAGTAAAAATAACAATAACCATTTTTGTGGCAAATCAACGAGCGTGTTGCAAATACTCTTACCGGAGACTGCATGACTATCGGATGTAACTTAGACGTATTTTTGAATATAATATTAAAAGTATTAGAGAATGTATTGCTTATGAATTTATGAGACTTGCCACTTTTTAATTTAATTCTAAAAGCTAAGAATGTTGTGAAGCAGTCTTAACAAAATTTTAATCTTAAGAAGAATGCAGAGTCAATGATAATCTGCAAAAAAGTTGTGCAAATATGCAAGAAAAATCACAAAGTGTGTAAGGGAATATTTGTGAACTCCTTATTTGGCCGCTAGACGGCGTAAGGAACCAGGCAATAATCATAATATGGTTGAGATTAGGCTCAAGAGGCTAAGATGGAACTTAGACAAGTTTATCCAATTCTGAGAGCCGATTTGAATTGAGAAAATCAAAAATGTTGGGCTTTAGGAAATTGTGGAAATATACAAAGATTTCGTCGATTTTGAAGGGTCGATGATTCAAAGATTCAGAGACAAACTTTTCCGGCATTAAACTTTAAGCTTTTTAAAAATCGTAAATGGTTTAAGGAAATATTTGTCAACTTGCAATTTGGCTAATAGATGGCATTAGTAACCAGCCGAAATTCATAATATTCGTGAGATTTTCTTTTGTATATTTTTGAGATTAGGATGGAAAACATTTATACAATTTTGAGAGCAGATTCGGATTTGGATCATTAAAATCAAAAAAGCTGAGTTTTAAGATATCGTTGAAATATTCAAAGATGACGATGCTTTTTGAAGCGTTGATGACTTAAAGACTCAGAGAAAAACTTTTAGAGTTTTTAGAGAATAGATAAGAATATAACTCAACATGCATTTGGCTTACTAATTTTTAAAGTAAAAATAATATGTAAAATAAGTATTAATCTGAGTAAATGCATTGCGGAAAAGTAGCTTAAGGTTTATTGAATAAATGAAATACTCGAAGATGATGGTGATTTAATCAGAGAACATGATTTTGAAGAGTCGGAAAAGATTCTTTAACTTTTAAGAAGATAAAGAGAGGCATTGATGCTACTTGAAAAATACTTTAACTTTCATCAAATTTTGTATTTTAGTAAAATAGCTACATCAAAATTGGCAAGTGTTTCTGAAATAACAGAAACATTCGTAGATGACGGCGATTTGATTAAAGATGATGAAAAATTATAATTATTATAAATTTTGGCTGAAAATTATTGAAGCTTTTTATGATGTATTTGTAATCCAATCATCTGAGTAACTAAATATCAAAGGGTTGCTAGTTCAAAAATAATTGAAACATTTGAAGATGACGTCGAACTGAGCAGATGACGAAAATTAAGCTATTTTAGCAGAAAATCAAAAAAATTATTGAAGCTATTTATGATGCTTTTGTAACCCAATATTCTGAGTAAACTGACTATCGAAGGGTTGCTGGTATTGCTCAAATAACTTAAATATTTCAAGATGACAGCAGAGATGACGAAAGTTAAGCTATTTTGGCGGAAAATGCGAAAATTATTGAAGCTATTTATGATGTTATTGTAATCAAAGTATTTGTGTAAACTGACTATATAAGAGTTGCTGCAGCAGCTCAAATAATTGCAATATTTCAAGATGACGGCGATTAGAGCAGAGATGACGAAAAATAAGCTATTTGGTGAAAAATCCGAAAATTATTGAAGCTATTTATAATGTTTTTGTAACCCAATCATCTGAGTAAAATCTGTAACGAAGAGTTGCTGGAGTTTCTTAAATAATTGCAATATTTAAAGATGACAGCGATTTTAGCAGAGATGACGAAAAATAAACTATTTTGGAGCAAAATCAGAAAATTATTGAAGCACATTATGATGTCTTTGTAACTCAAGCAAATTCTGAGTAAACTGACTATCAAAGAGTTGCTAGTATTTCCCAAATAACCAAAATATTTAAAGATGACGCCGTTTTTAGCTAAGATGACGCAAAATAAGCTATTTGGTGGAAAATCCGTAAATTGTTGAAACTATTTATGATGTTTTTGTAAGCCAAGCATCTGAATAAACTGACTACCGAAAAGCTGTTAGTGTTTCTCAAATAACTAAAATATTTCAAGATGATGGCAATGGCTGAGATGATGAAAAACAATTTTTTTTTTTTATGGGAAAATCGAAGAATCTAATTCAGCATCAGAAAGTTTGTTGATGTTATACGAACAAAAACCATTTAAGTTTTCCCTTCTAGGGTATTAAGAATTTGGTTTTATAAACTTACAAAATCTTTCCTGGGCTTATATTTTTTCTCCGCCAATTTTCAGCAATTTACAACCATTTTCGAGATGGCAGCATAATTTTCATGCTGCGGTTTGCTGGGGCATTGCATTGCGTTTTCCCTTTGTCGTCGTTGGTTGCACTCATTACCTTGGTATGTGGTACATAATTTCTGGTCTCTGCCATTACCACCATGTCGGGCGCAGCTCTACAAAACTCATAACAGATCCCAGCTCCCAGACCAAAACTCTGGACCGCAGTCCATGCCTGAGTGTGGATGGATGGATTGGCATGGGTATATGCGTCCTCCTGGTATCTTTGCAATTGTTATAATTTGCCTTGTACATATTGAAATTGAATTGTGCTGCATGCCAATCACATGGATAAATGTGAGTGAGTGTGAGTGAATGTGTATTGAAATGAGTGAGTGCTTCAGTGAGTGTGTGAGTGAATGTGTGTTTTTGAATGCATTATTCACTCATTCACCTTCATGGTAAATGCAATTGTACGCTTGACTAATTTTGCATTCATGCCTGCGCTTCCATCTGTTGTCAGCTCAGAGACAGAACCAGAAACAACTAACTTAACTTATTTAGCCAAGAATTGTTTTGTTGGCGTCGCCGTGTTGGCAGTTGAATCCATTGATGCATTGATGCATCATCATGGTAGTTGGCTCTTTGGCTCCCACAAGTTTCCGTTTACAATTCATGCTAATGATTATGCACATTTTTGACATATCTCAAGTCGATACTATTTAAGGTTCTGCACAACAACTAGTTTAAGACTTTAGTAAGGGGCATACGCTCTGGGACTCTATAAGGGCTTAAAGCTATTTTTTTTTTTTTTTTTTTTGTGTCAAGGCGTACTTCAGCACCTAAAATAGAATCATTTTTAGAAGGTCCCATCTTTCTGTAAAACCTTATATTTATAACCTTTTTTTTTAATATGAAACATCCAAGTACATGGGAGAGATATGTAAAGAGGGAGATTGAGAGGGAGGGAGATTGAGATGGAGGGAGATAGAGATAGAACAAGAGGTATATTGTGAGACATCTCTCGGGAGATCGAGAGGGAACATGAGGTAGATTGAGAGAGAGAGAGATTGAGAAAGAGAGATCTCTCGGAAGATCGAGATAGAGTGAAGGAGATAGAGACAGAGATAGATATCGAGAGGGAACAAGATTTTATTAGATTGTGAGAGATCTCTCGGGAGATCGAGAGGGAACAAGAGGCAGATTGTGAAAGATCTTTCGGGAGATCGAGAGGGAACAAGAGGTAGATTGAGAGAGATAGAGAGAAAGATTGAGAAAGATAGAACTCTCGGATCATCGAGATAGAGTGAAGGAGAACGAGACAGAGAGGGCGATCAAGATGGAACAAGAGGTAGATTGTGAGAGATCGTCGAGGGATATCGAGAGGGAACAATAGGTAGATTGAGAGAGATGTCGAGGGAGATCGAGAGGGAACAAGAGGTAGATTGCAAGAGATCTTCCGGGAGATCGAGAGGGAACAAAAGGTAGATTGAAAATGGCGGACGTAAAGTCGGGCGCGTACGACTTTAGGATACCCTGTACCACTAGCTTGTAATAAAGTCCGATTTCTTCACAAAAAAACCAAAAACAGAAGATTTTTTAAGCAAAAATTTTTTTTTGTCCGATCGTTCCTATGGGAGCTATATGATATAGTCAACCGATTTCAATAAAATTTGACGCAGTGCTTAAATAGCATAAAAAAGATCTGAATGCCAAATTTATTTCAAATATCTTTACAAACAAACAAAACACATCGAATTTTGTATAAAAAACGTGTTTTTGGACCGATTGGTCCTATGGGAGCTATATGATCTAGTCAAACGATTTGGATTGAAATTTAGTACAGTGCTTAGGAACTATAAAATATTCACGAATGTCAAATTTGGTCCCAATATCTTAACAAACAAACGAAAACAACAAATTTTGTTAAAAAATCGATTTTGGAAGATCGGACCTATGGGCTATGATATAGTCAACCAATTTTGTTTTGATCATTGTTTGGAAGATCGGACCTATGGAAGCATATGATATAGTCAACCAATTTTGTTCAAATTTGGCACATTGCTTAAGTGCTCTAAAAATTTCCAAACGCCAAATCTGGTTACGATATCTTTATTAAAAAATAAATATAGCGAATTTTTCTTTAAAAAAGTTATTTTGGCCGATCGGTCCTATGGGAGCTATATGATATAGTCAACCGATTTCGATTAAATTTGGTACAGTGCTTGGGAACTATAAAAAACTTTCGAATACCAAATTTGGTTACGATATCTTTATAAACAAATGAATTATTCATCTAAAACGTTTTTTTTTTGTCGAGGTCGTCTCAAACACCCCCATGGGAGCTATATAATTTATCCCCGATATCAAAAAAATAAAATAAACTTGCCTCCTATGGAATAATATGGGATCTAATGTGAAAGTTTGGTAACTCTAGCTCTTACCATCTCTGAGATCTAGGCGTTCCACGGACGGACGGACATGGTATATCGACTTCTCTTCACCGTCATATTTTAGGTAACTTTGGGTATCCGACGACTTCTCTATTCACCCTGATCATATTTTAGGTAACTTTGGGGTATCTCCGACGACTCCTTCTATGTTACATACATTTTCGGCTTGCACAAACTTAATATACCCTTGGTACCATACGGTACAGGGTATAAAAAGAGAGATCTCTCGAAAGATCTATATAGAGAAAGAGATTGAGAGAGCGAGAGACACGGAAATATATCGTATTGTTGCAATATCTTGAAAAGTTCCCAGAACAATGAATCCATGTTTGCCACCACTTTCATCGTAGTTTATTGTCAATATAGCAGGTGAGTCAAAAAGTCTTTGGCCTAACTGAGAAAAATACAATATTCTACAGTAATTCATATTTAGTCATCAAAGTAGTTCCCTTTAGCAGAGATACAAGCATTCCACCACTTCTCTAACTTTTCAATACCTGTGTTGTAGGCGGATGTGTCGAGGCCTTCAAAATACGCTTCAGTTACGTCGATCAACTCCTCATTAGAGCGAAATCTCTTGCCACAGACCATCTTTTGAGCTGGGAAAAGGTGGTCAGACCATCTTTGAGCTGGGAAAAAGGTGGTGATCGCTGGGAGCCAGATCTGGACTATACGGTGGGTGGGGAAGCAATTCGAAGCCCAATTCGTTGATTTTGTCCTCTCTGGGAAGTTTTCATTCGGTGTTGTTTTTCTTCTGGTTTGAGGAAGCCCGGCACCCACTTTGAAAAAAGCTTTTTCATGCCCAAATGTTTGTATATTATAGTTAAAGTTGTACCTTTTGATAGCTTTATGGCATCAGCTACCTCTTGCAACTTCAGTTTGCGGTTGGAAAGTATCATTTGCTCGACTTTTTCGACGTTTTCTGCCGTAACTGCCTCATTTGGACGACCAGAGCGTTCAGCATAATCGGTGTCAGTACGACCGCTTCTAAACTCAGTGAACCAGTATTAAACACTTGATTTTGATGGTGCAGATTCCTTATAACACTTTTCAAGCCATTGGTGGGCTGTGACGGTATTTTTTCCCATCAAAAAACAATAATAAATCAACACACGAAATTGAATCCTTGATTTGAATCCTTGATTTTTCTAAACACAAAAGTAGCGCCACTTGAACGTCTGTAACTTGGGTAATTATTAACAGTTTGACTTAAAATGCATTTGAAGGTTGGTAGTATCGAAAAATCATAAGGATAATCAATTGGTGTCGCCATCTGTATGTCAGGCCAAAGACTTTTTGGCCCACCTGTTAGTAGTCAGATTTTGATGTCTTTCCAAAAAAAGTGTCAAGTTAACGAAAGTGAAAAATGGTCGCGATATCTTAAGAAATTAGAAAATTCCTTTTCACCTATTTGATATAATGTTATTGCAATTACAAGAGTCTGGTTTTTCTTTTTTCGAGCTCATAGATCAAAGTGCTACAATTTTATCTTAACTTTTCAAGAGACTTAGAGAAGGCATCAGATATTTTGCGAAATAAAATATTTTTTAAATTTCATGGTTTATTTTATAACTACTTACAAACTACACATCTTGTATAAAAGCTTTTCTAAAGCTAAGTAAAATACTGAACTTCCACTAGTCCAATCATTAACATTTTCCCGTGTTCTTTTTTCTCCAGCATAGTTTCTTTAGTTCCTTTCCCTACGACTACTAGTTCACTTATTTAAAGGAATTATCTCTCATTTAATTCATCTAGAGAGCTAATCGAAAATATATTTGATTAAGTAAAATCTTAAAAACGAAAAAGGGAAAAAAGCTTCATCAATTTTTTTTGGCTCGAATCCCATATTCTTAATCTTTATATATATAATTCTTCTGTGAGTGTGTATGTCACTGAACTTCTCTTAAACGACTGGACCGATTTTGATGAAATTTTTTGTCTGTGTTCAAGGGGATCTGAGAATGGTTTAGATTCACAATTTTGTCCGCTAATTGCGACGAAACTACTAAAAAGGACAATTTGATTTTCCAATACATCATTTTTTTTTGTTAATTTAGGTTGGCATTGTGTACATTGTCAGATAACTAATATTTTTTAGTTAATTGTTTTTGTCGAAAGGAAACACAAAAATTATAAACGTTATAAATTTTATTTTATTGAGGCACACAAAATTTCATGAGAATCGGTACAGCCGTTTCGGAGGAGTATGGTAACTAACATTGTGAAATTGTGTTTTACGTATTATGGGTGTTCTCATGAACGAGTTGATGAGTCTGATTTTTGCGTGTGTTAGAGGTCAATGCGGAAGTTTTAAGCCTATTGCGATGAGTTTGTGTGAATTGGTTCGTGGGATTGTGAATATTGGTTTTTGTGTGAACATACTCCTCCGGAAACGGCTAGACCGATTCTCATGAAATTTTGTGTGCTTATTGGGCAGGTCTGAGAATCGGCCAACATCTATTTTTCATACCCCTAAGAGTTAAGGGTTGCCACTCCTAACATTTTTTTTTTCATTTATCGACTATACCTTCATGGTGTGTACACGGGCGCGAAGCCTTCCACACTCCTGTTTCGCGGCTTTCGCGAACGGCGCATTAAACAATATTTTTCAATCTGTGGTTTGTCTTGACTGAACGTGAAAAAATAAAAAAAAAGACATCCTGTCGCCATTATAGGTTAACATTATTAGTGCACGAAAACATTAATATCAGTACTGCTTACAATGCCGAGAAGAAAACTACAAAATCTCCATCAAACATGGTTAAAATGTAAAGATGGCGAGTGGTTGAAAATTTTATGATGAAATTAATCCACTCATCGATCAATCGGACGATGTTTTCCAATCGGAAAGATTTCAGATCTAGACGAGCGCAGCGGAGGCCGGCTAGTCCTATATAAAACTAGACAAACTAGATGAATTGAAGCAACTAAATTTTACAATAGTAGTTCAATAGTTACTTGGCACTTTGCCGGGTCGAACTCTAGTAATCTGCCGATCTGTGCCAAAGCTTCCCTTAATTTAAAATATAACTTTATATTGTTGCAAAATGGGAAAAAAGATTTGAGTGTGGATCATACTGTCCGCACTGTTTCAACCCAACCTTATCCGATCTACTTCTGTGTCACAAGGTTTTGAAAAAAAAAAAAGCAAATGAATATTTTATTTGTTAAACAATTTTATTTCAAACTCCACTTGAAGCTTTTATTTTGATACCAATTTAATACTTTCAATTTGTTCACTATTAAGTGCAAGCAAACATTAATAGGGCAACACTGTTCAAATTAATTAAGTTTACAAGCAAATAAACGAGAACGACACAAAAAAAAAAAAAGTATGCCACAACTTGGCGACTGAAAACTGAATTCCACAACCCACTGTGCAAATATTTGACTATTTAAAAAGTAAATTAAATAACGTACAATGTCGTTGCAACACAGTTTAAACGTACACAGAGAGAAAAAGTAGAGACAATTTGAATAGATAATTTTTGAGTAGAAACCAGTTTCATAAGATGACGCAAGATAAGAAACTTAAGATGAATAAATTTTGTGTTGATAAAAAAGTGAGTTTAAATTAGAAAAGAATTTTGTAAATTTTAATACTTAGCAGAATAGGTCAAGAAAATTAATATTAAAAATTTTTTTTATAAAAAATTTGATTCGATTTGTATTATTTAATCAAGCAGTAAAAACAACCTCAATTATCAAAATAAAAATAAATAAATTTATAATTCGCGGAACTAGAAAACGAATGCAATGAAAAAATAAAAAAAGTAACATAAATAATAATTGATGAAAGATAAATAATAATAGCAAAAATTAAAATAATGGAAATAATCTACATATAAATACTCGGCATCAAAAATATATTAATAAATTCTTGTCTCCCATCAAACAAGATTCCAACCTAGCAAAGTATTTTCCCAATACTCTTTAGTTTTTTTTATCCAATTCTATTATTTTTTTAAATATTTATTTTCAGGCTTCTGGCCTTTCCTACTTAAAACTAATTCGCATTTTTAAGAAATTACGTTAAAACAAAAATTGATAAAATATTTTTAGAGGGCAAAAAATTAACAAAAAATCCATGAAAATTTATAACATAAAACCTAACTTACTAACTAACTTAGGAACAAACTTAATTCTTCTGGTTTTGCTCAATTCTATTATATTTCACATTTTACTGACATTTAAATTTGTTGCTGCTTATAATTCGCAACTGCTTAAAACAGCGAGCGCTATACAAGCTGCAAGTTGTTTTTAGTGAGATTTTGTAACACTTATTTTCTTTCTTTGAAATAACCGGTTTATATTTGACGCAATTTCTTAGTATATTATATTATATTATATTTTTTGGTATTTTGGTGTCTGTGCAAAAGGAGAGCGACCGAAATGGTTTTAATGGAAATTAATGAGTTTTTGAAGATGTCGGATACTATCGAGACAGCCGTTGCTCAATATTTTAGATTAGACATAATAGTTTAGTTAGTTTAAGCTGTCAATAGTCAAAATAAATAAAAATAAAAAATAGTACAAAGATGTAAAAAATTTACCCATACTCTAAATAAGTATCAAAACGCAAATGGGAACAATTCGAATACTTACAAAAAAGAGTATTGCAAAATTTTTAAAAGAATCGTTTTATTCGAGATATTTTCAAAAATACATATTAAAAAACCAAAAACTGTCCATTCAACAATTTACAATCGCAAAAAATTATCTGTCAAGTACATAGATAATGTGGCATAAGGCTAACATGTCAACATTTCTAGATTTTTGTCGGGTCCTTATACCCAAAACTATAAGGCCACTTCTACTGAACATTATATCACTTTCACTAAGTTTTATAGTCCAACACAGTCGGATCCCTGAATAAATTTTTAATTGTTTATACTAACTTCCAAAAGCTCAATGGGTTTGCATTTTGACTGTCTAAATAACGTGAAATGTCAAATATTGCTGCTACCTAATTTTAAGAGATTTTTTTCGCTGTTTTGCAACACGAATTTTATGAAATTCGAAATTTTAGAAGCCAAAGTCGTCTACTATCCCGAAATGCTGGACGTCTGTGGCAATTATTAAGGCTAATGCGGTATGCGTTTTTTAGTTTTCTATGCGAAGAATTTTTATAAAAAATTGGCTTTAAAGATTTTTTTTTGGTCCTCATCGAATTTGGTGAGTATAAAAGTGTGGTATGGTCAAAAACCGTGCTACCTCTGTTTTTGTATTCTTTTTGACATGCTGCCAATTTTTTTGTGCGTTGATAAAAAGTTTTTTACATAAACAAATATACTATATATAACTATACATCGAATAAAACCATAGATAGTATTCGTAAAATGAAACTATCGATAGTATCCCGCCTCTAAACTTTTTTTTTATACTAAACTGCATAATTCTATTATATTTCGCACTTGACTGTTATTTATATTTGTTGCGGCTTATAATTCACAACTGTTTAAAACAGAGTTCTTTATAAGTTGCAAATTCTTTTTATTGAAATTGAATTGTAACATTTTTTTTTATATTATCAATATCAACATATTTTCAGTTTTTATTTCTATGCCAGCATACATGAATTTTTTTTTTTGGCAACCTTGACGGTTCGACGCCTTCTTGGACGATATCCGATCCATTGGTATTAAGACGGTGATCATTGATAATTTCATTAATTTCAATAGACATATTTTTTTTATCACTTGCCTTCACCTCAAGAGATTGGTGGACGAAAATTCGGGAACGATTCTGCCTACGAAATGATTGTACATTAAAAATCGCATTTAACAATCGAAACGGCAAGTTTGTTATCATTTCATCATGCCACAAATAATTTCTAAACTTTGTCTTCTTTTCGGTCAAATTTTAAAGATCCTATCCTTTATCACTTAACTAAACTTAAAAATGGCGGACGTAAAGTCGGGCGCGGACGACTTTAGGATACCCTGTACCACTAGCTTGTAATAAAGTCCGATTTCTTCACAAAAAACCAAAAACAGAAGAATTTTTAAGCAAAAATTTTTTTTTTGACCGATCGTTCCTATGGGAGCTATATGATATAGTCAACCGATTTCAATAAAATTTGACACGGTGCTTAAATACCTTAAAAAAGATATGAACGCCAAAGTTATTTCAAATATCTTTACAAACAAACAAAACACATCGAATTTTGTATAAAAAACGTGTTTTTGGACCGATTGGTCCTATGGGAGCTATATGATCTAGTCAAACGATTTGGATTAAATTTAGTACAGTGCTTAGGAACTATAAAATACTCACGAATGGCAAATTTGGTCCCAATATCTTAACAAACAAACGAAACACAACAAATTTTGTTAAGAAATCGATGTTTTGGAAGATCGGACCTATGGGAGCTATATGATATAGTCCACCGATTTTGTTCAAATTTGGCACATTGCTTAAGTGGTCTAAAAAATTTCCAAACGCCAAATCTGGTTAGGATATCTTTATTAAAAAACGAAATATAGCGAATTTTTCTTTAAAAAAGTTATTTTGGCCGATCGGTCCTATGGGAGCTATATGATATAGTCAACCGATTTTGATCAAATTTGGTACAGTGATTGGGAACTATAAAAAACTTTCGATTGCCAAATTTCGTTACGATATCTTCATAAACAAACGAATTATTCATCTAAAACGCTTTTTTTTTTCGAGGTCGTCTCAAACACCCCCATGGGAGCTATATAATTTATCCCCGATATCAAAAAAATAAAATAAACTTGCCTCCTATGGAATAATATGGGATCTAATGTGAAAGTTTGGTAACTCTAGCTCTTACCATCTCTGAGATCTAGGCGTTCACACGGACGGACGGACGGACAGACGGACATGGGTATATCAACTTCTCTATTCACCCTGATCATATTTTAGGTAACTTTGGGGTGTCTCCGACGTCTCCTTCTATATGTTACATAATTGGAAGACAATTACTATGGGAGCTATATGATATAGTTAACCGATTTCATTGAAATTTGGCACATTGCTTAAGTGCTCTAAAAATTTCAAAACGCAAAATTGAAAAATGGCGACGTTGTGATAGTGGGAGTGATCGCAGTACCCGAAAAACGGTTTTTAAGCGATAACTTGCGATTTTGGGGGTGTTAGACAATTTTGAAAAACGCTCTCGTGATCTACTCGTCAAGACCTACAACGTACACTAGGTCACTTGAAAAGTTCTTTGATTTTTTTCAATTCTGTAGGACAGTGTAATTAATTTTTAATCAATTTTGTTTTTGAGATAAATTTATCTTGTCAACATTTAAGCTGTTCTGTTTTGGCATAGTTTTAAAAAAGTGCGAAATTGATATTATTGATTTTTTCTCTCAGTGCATCAATATATTCGCATACATTTTTGATTACCTTGCTGCAGCCCGTACTACATGGGGTGTGATCGATGTAAACCTGGCTATAATGTAAATTCAATATTGAATTTGTAAAAGGCAATATGTTAAATGAAATGCCAACATCAGCTAAATTAAGTTTTAAACGGCAACATGACGTTGGCCTGGTCAGGTCACTCTATGTGACTGGCATACAAAATAAATGTTGCAAGTTGCAGTTGCAGTTGCAAAATGACAGTAGATATGCCCCCAGTATATAACTCTATTGTTGTTTGTGGAGTGTACGGGAGGGCACTGTGCAAAAACCAAACAAATTGACATTCAATTAGTTTACTTCTGAGCAGCGTCAAGTGCCAATGATTCAGTGGATAGCTGACTGGATGACTGGCTGACTTTCTGGTCTGGATACTGTCAGTTCTGTCACAATTTCAATTGCCGGCAATGAGTACAGGGAGTTGGCTCTATCGTAGCTGTCAGAAATGCGAAAACATTTGTGGAAAAAACAGCAACCAGCTACTTGAAGTATAGAACAAAATCAATTGAAAAACGAATTGGCAGGGCAAGCAATTGAGACGACTGATGCCTACTTCATACATCATGTTTGCTTCATGTTTGATGAATTGATTTCAATTGAATTTAAACTGGACACGAGTAAGCAAAAAATTGTTTTACAGCAACGACGTTGAGATACTCTTGAAAAGAAATAGGATTTAGAACGTCGAACTGGAGCTTCTTCTCATACCCCAGTCAGGTCAGTCATCTTTAAGATAGAGCTCTTGATGGCTGCTACGTAAACAGAACAGAGTGGTGAGGTATTTGAACAACACTAATCCCAATAGAGGGTTAAATAAGAGGTTATACGTAAAACTTATGTAGTCTATAAGATACGATCTGTGCTCTGTCTTCTTCTGCGAAGCCTTTCAAAGGCCAGAGAACTCGATACAGGCATTTTCATTTGATATCTAGATGTGGGAGATGGTAAGCGCTAGAGCAATCATGGATGAATAGATTAGATCCATTCTTCTTCTTCTTCTTAGATTCCATATTCCCAATTGGGGAAATCGCCGCAGAAGCGCTTCAGTTCCTTCATCAATGTTTCGTGACTTGAACTTTGCACCTCCAAAGCCGATGTGCTTGCTGCCGAAGCAGGTGGGATTGTTCATCAGTTGATGGGTACCTCTAGGAGTACGATATTCCGTCATTGGTTCACATTCATGTCATTTAGCATTTATTAAGATTTGGAAAGCAGCTAATTTCGATGAGTGATAAGCTCAAAGACTGATTTTCAATCCAGTGCAATGACTTACTTATGAAGCCTAAGAGCTGCCATTGACCATTTGGCCTACTGCGCCACCTGCTGTTCTGCATACTCCTGCCCAAAAAGCACGCAACTCAAACATAATCTGACTTGAAGTTAAATGTTTTGGCCAGCCTATGGTGGGGGACTGCTTAACGGAGTTTCCTATCTCAGTTCTGTGTGGTCCGCGGGAGACATTTAATTTCCCTTCGTAGCCACCCAAATCTAGGGAGGCTTTGCCCCTGTCCGCCACCTGGGACAGTTTAGGACTGTGACTTACATTTTAAGCCTGAGAGCTGTCGATGACCGTTTGGGTTCCTCCGCCACCTTCTCTTCTGCATACTCTTGTCCAAAAAGCACGCAAAACCAAACATAGCCTGACACCATGTCTTGGCCGGCCTATTTTAGGCTTGTTAACGAAGTTTCCTATCTCCGGCCTGTGTGGTCCGCGGGAAATATTTCATTTCCCTGCTACCTCTCATATCTGGGTGGCTTTGCTCTATCCGCCAACCGGAAACGCGCCCTCTGGGGATGTCAGGCTTCCCCCGACAGCAGATCCATAATTAAATCACGGGAAACAATTTTCCAGTTAACAATCCTAACATGTGTAGACAAAGAAGCCTCAATAGTCATCGATGGATTCCGAACATGATACCATAGCGAATAAACACTCCCTTCTAGGGTATTCACGCAACAAACCCGCATAGACGCCAAAGAATATTGCACTGATTGATTTGAATTGAAATTTTAAAGTAATTCTGGCAAAAATTTGACATCAAGCTTGGCTCTCTGCCTCGTGCCTCACACAGCGCCTTAAAAGTATCGAGTAGCAAGTAGTACTTACTTGCTGCCAGGCATCAAGTAAAAACAAGAGCATGAGGTCTTTGGATCCATCCATGTATGGTAATGCAAGCGTTGTCTGGTTTTAATGCCGGACAACATTCGCCTGTTGTTGGTAATAAATTACAGCATAAATTATCTTGAGACTTGGTTGGTTGGTTGTTGGCTGTGATGCAGTCAGCTCTAGACCCGTTGGTGTTGTAAAAGTAAATTGCCAACGAGATTGCAACAACAACAACAAGTCGTCTGCAGGAGACATTGGAACAACTACGACGACAACAACACAAGCCGCTGAAAACAAATCACTTTTGCAATTGGCCAAAAGCGGAACTGTGGCCTGCCGTCGAATCAGTGGCGTGCATAGGTTTTTGTAATGGGGTGGGGAGGATATAAAGAAGACTACAGTAAATTTTTAATATTTCAAAAATAGGTGAGGAAAATGGATGCGCATTTCCAAAAACATCCCATGGTGGATGTTAAGCAGTTTTTATAATTCGTTAATTAACCCTTGGGTTGTCGGCTTCTTGTAAAATCCTATAAAAAACATATCGGAGATGCCAAACTCGGATGCCCAGAACCTTGAATTTTTTCTGATACTATTAATGGCTGTAGCAAGATAGTTTAGGTTAGGTTATACTGGCTGGCCACACAAGAGAGTGCAGCCTAGCATAGACCTTTTGGTCCTTAGCTGTGCCAGGTGTATAGCAAGATAATTCTGAGGTCAAATATTTTATAAGTCGTCGCATTTTAATTCTGTCCTGAAAGGACTACGACTATTTTTTTTTTGGCTACGTTAAAACTAAGTCTTTATTAAAATCGATTCTATGCGAAAATGTCAAAAATTGAATGGCTTTTATTATGACTCTCCATTAAAAACAGTCGTACTTTAAATATTGTGGAAACCTTAACCTAAACCTAACCTTAGTTTTTGAAGATTATTATTATTATTAAGGACATTTCCAATGATCTTTCTTTTGCGCCATTGCTCATCCTGCGTCCTGCGCCTGGTCATTTTAGGTCTGCCTCTGGATCGATTGCCTTATGGGTTCCATTCCAGAACTGCATGCGGTATCTCATCATAATCTTTGCGCAGCGTGTGACCTAACCAACCGTATTTGCGCTTGCGAATTTCAATTTCGATTGGTTTTTCTTCGCAAAGTTCCCAAAGGCGCACATTGCTAATGGTTCGGGGCCACCATATACGTAATACGCTTTTAAGACATCGATTGACAAATGTTTGGAGCTTCTTGACAATAATACTGGTAATGAACCATGTCTCACAACCATACAACAGCACCGACTTTATGCATGCGTTGAAGACTCGTATTTTGGTTTTTCGCCGGATATTCGGTTCTCGCCAGAATCTATTTAGTTGTCCAAAGGCAGCTCTGGCTTTACGTATTCTGCAGTCTACATCGTCCAATGCTCCTCCGGATGATGTAACTTGGCTTCCAAGATACTCGAATTTGTCTACGTTTTCAATATGCAAGTTGTCGATACTAGGGCGCTTGTATAGTGGGGTTTACCCGCAAACTTTTCGTTTTTACGCAGTTGATTTTAAGACCAATTTTTGAGGCTTCTGTGGCGAGTCTATCTAATTGGGTTTGAAGGTCCGAATGACGGGAAGAAAATAGAACAACATCATCCGCATATTCTAGATCTCCTAGTTTACGGTTAAATTTCCAGTTGATTCCAAAACTATTTAATTCAGCTGCTTCAAATACCAAATCAAGAACGGTGATAAAGAGCAAGGGCGACAGTGTGCATCCTTGTTTCACACCGCTATTGCATTCAAAAGGATTGCTTAGTTGTCCGCCGTGCAAAACTTGGCTTGAGGACCCAGTATACGACGCTTTTATGATATTGATAATTTTGTCTGGAATCCCTCTAGCTCGAAGTGCTACCCAAATTGCTTCCCTATCAAAGGTGTCAAACGCTTTCAGAAAATCTATGAAAGCTAAATAAAACGTAGAGTTGAATTCCTCGGATTGCTCTACGATAATACGTACAGTGCTTATTAGATCTATACAAGATCTTTGAAAGCGAAAGCCAGCTTGATTTCTACGCAGAACGTTGTTAAGTGGCTCGGAAATGCGGCTTAGTATGATCTGATTGAGGATTTTCATGATGGTTGGCAGGAGAGAGATACCCCTCCAGTTAGAGCATATTTGTTGGTTTCCCTTCTTCGGAATCTTGATAATTACCGATTCCTTCCATGATTTAGGTACATTTTCAGAGGTCCAAACAGCTTCCAAGATCGGAGTTAACTTTTGTGCCATCATGTGAGCATTCGCTTGGAAGCATTCAACGGCGATTTTATCTGCTCCCGGAGCTTTGCCTTTTTTCAGGGTGTTAATTGCACTCTCAATTTCCTCTGGTGTGGGAGGGCTAGTTTTTATTTGCCTGTTTACATTATGTCTCCTTCGGATTGGGAGATTCTCATTGGAGCTATTGTAGGAATTTAGTGTTGCTTCGAAGTATCTCTTCCAAACTTCCAACTGTTCATTCTGAGCAGTAACCATGTTGCCACTTTCGTCTTCTATAGGGCAAGTCGTTGCAACGTGCATCCTACCTGCAATAGTTTTTGCCAGACTATGGAGATTTCTCATATCCCCTTTTTCAGCCCATCTGCGCATTCTTCGCCAGATCGTCATAGTAAGCTTTCTTGTCTTTTTTGATTTGTTTCCTTATGAGCCTGTTCATTACAGTATATTCAATAGCCAACTCTTCTCTACGCTGTGGATTATTTTCAGCTAATTGTCTAGATTTTACGTTATTCCTTTCTAGTATACGCTTCCAGCTCTCATCCGTCACCCATTCTTTTTTCGACCTAGTTTTCTTTCCGAGTACTGTACCACATATGTTTTGCATAGCTTCGCTAAGATGTTCCCAGGCCTTCTCTGGGTCATTTTCTGTAACGTTTAAATTAGAAGTTTTTGCAGATACTCTCCCCAAACCCATACGACAGGGCTTTCACTGTTTTTAGCTGAAGCTTTCAACATTTATGATTAATAACTTTTGATAAACTTCTTATTGGACTATATCACTTTTGTAGTATGGAGGAAGAAACTTCGGTTTATTTACTATGTGAATGTATAGCACTCAAGCTCCAGAGCAGGTACGTTCTCTCACCGGAGATCGTTATTACCTTAAGTCCGAACAAGATACTGGAGTAAATGCAGGCCATAAGACTTTTGGGAGAGCTTCGCGCCATAAATGACATACTCGTACAACAGATCCACTTGGCTTGCAGTACATTTTACATCCAGTACATAATATATGTACTTCTTATCAATCCTTGTAATGATCCCCTTCATCCTGCCTAGCTACGCCACTGGCGCAGGCACAGTCAACAACAACAAAAAGCCAGCAAAAGCGACGATGGTCAAGTTTGCAAATTGATATTTTATTGCGATTTTTTTTTGTCAAGTATATGTATCTGTGTGTGTATGTGTGTGTGTGTGTGTCGATGTTTGTATCTGTGTGTATGTGTCCAGAGTGTATGTGTAAGCAGGCAGCCCATAATTTATAAATCAATTTTAAATTTATGTTGCCACTAGGCAGCAGACAGCAGCTGAGAGAGATTAAAGCTTGCCAAGAATTAATTGGCTGTCAGCAGGACTAGTTTGGCAGTTGAATATGCAAAGCGTTTACCAACACTAGGCCGACAATGTTGCCCTATTTTAATTAGTCAGTAAAGGCCAATAAATTCAATTACTCTGCAGTTACTCCTTTGATTTAGTGATCGGTGGGCAGTGCTAGCAAAGCGTTAACCAACACTTGCACTTGGAATATTGCTTAATTTGAATTATTTACTAAATCCAATTGTTGATTATCCTTTTGTTTAAGTGCTTTCTTTTGACTGAAATACTTTTTTATTTGAAGCCCAAAATTGCTTGTCAGCCGGCAAGCTTAACAGCGTTTACCAAATCTTGAGCTACAATGTTGCCCTATTTTAATTAGTCAAAATTGACTGGCTACAAGATAGCTGGCCCACCTTGACAACAAGTGAATAATTTTCATATAAGGGCTTCAACTATCAAACTCTAGATCTAAGTAAGTTAAAAGCTTTCACCAATATTTTCTTCTGACCAACCCTGACCACATTTGCCTCATCGTTAATCTTCACGCCCATCAAAGACCCATCCAACTGACGTTTAGTGCAAACATTTTAAAGAAATTGTACAAACTTGTAATGCAAAATAGTAACAATAAATTTCGCTTATGACACTTCCTCTGACAAGCGTCTCAAGAGCCAACACTCCATACTTAATATGCGAAAACAAATAAAAACAAAAAAAAGGTGTCAAGCTGAGACTATTCGGTATCTTGGGGTATTCATAGGCGATTAGCAAACGAGTTTGCGGCATCTTAAACCACGTCTTAGTTGTTGAGTATTTATGTAAATATATCAAAAAAAAATAAATAAATATAGGGGGAGGGAGTGAAAAGAGGTCTAAAGCGTTTCTTTTACGCGCTTCAACAAATCAGCTAACAGTAAATAACCTGTTGCGTTTGCGCCATTAATGTCAAACTTCATTATCGAGATATATGAGGAGCTGGTTCGCGGCATAATGGAATGGAAACCCATTTTAATTTTCGTCACAATCAGCCTAAAAGAGTGACTTGACAAATATTCTAAAGAAGCTTTAGCAACAAAAGATTTGGCATAATTCTAAGCGTTAGAGCGTAAAGTCAGGCCAGACATTATGACGTCACAGTTAAAATTGCAATAGTCAAGGAGGCGCAATGATTTTGAAAAATAAAAGAACTAAGTCATATGATTTCACTTACTTAAGGTGATTGCTGACAAGCAGTCGTTTATTTTTTAAAAATATAAAAAATATGTACACACTGGTAGATATTGGCGCTGTTAACAACACTGTTTTTTACTTAATCTTAGTCAAGTATCTGGGAAAGGCGATTGTTGACAAAAAGCCGTTCATTAAAAAAATATATATATAAAAAATATGTAGATATTATTTTTTATAGTCATGTATCTGAGAGTATCTGTAAGATATACAGTAGAGGTGAAGAACTATTGATAGTACTATCGGCACTATCGATGGTTGAGCGCTATCGAGCTGCCATCGATAGCAGTCAGACATTTACGATAGTTCCGATAGTGCTATCGATAGTTTTCACATCACCAAAAAGTACAGTTTGCGCGTTTGTTTGTGGCGTCTGCTAAAAAAATATTTGTGAAAAAATAGATTAAATCAGTGATACCTTTATAAAAAGAAATGGATCGCTTTCTTTAAAGAGGTATAATGCTTACTCTTAAAGTACAGTATGAACTCGGTAACCGCAACTAAATGTAGGCACTTATTGAGGAGGTTGCAACCACCGAGGAAAAATATATAGCTAGAAAAATATTTTTTTTAAACATCTCGATTATTGTTGTCCGCACTTTATGCTTATTCATGTTTATTATAATACCCGTCTCAAGAAGCTCTTTCAGAAATAGGAAAAAGATAACAATGAAATATAGCATACTAAGAAATACTTAGTGTTGCAAAAATCGAGGAATTGCGTGTATAGAGGGTTGCAATTACCGAGTTCATACTGTAGTTATGAAGTATTTTGACTATGAGTCGAATTTAAGGTAAACGTTGGGGACACCCTCACACTCAAGGACTGAAAGACAGGCATGCAATTGCAGCAGCACGGACTCGGAGAAAGATTTGGCGACCAAGAGACAAACACAAAAGAGGAAAAGTAAAATCTCTCAAGCATGGAAATACTATAAAACGTCAGATGACAAAAATTGGCAAAGTGCATTAACTGCGGAAGGAGTACAAAACCAGCGGAAATACTTTAAATTTGCACGATCATCTGAAAAGATTCCACAAAAATTAAACAAACTTTAAATTTAAAACTAAATATTTATATTATTGTGGACTGGACTATCGTCGACTATCGATGGCTGTGAAATTACTATCGTCGACTATCGATGGCGCCGACTATCGATAGTTCTCCACCTCAAATATACAGTGCCGGACAAAAAAATCCGTACACTTAGTTTTGGCTGCATTTCTGAACTTTGAAGCGACGTTAGCGTTGTAAATTAACTTATATCGGTTTGAAATTTTTTTATTGTATATGTAATTTATTTTACTTTTATAGGACTAGAGGTTTTTCCTCTGAAAGCTTTCTGTAAAAAAAGATAAACTAAATAGTGAACTGAGTCAAAAATTAATGATCAGCTTGGGGTAGCCAAATAGGCTTTGAAGCTTTTTTTTTTTTTTTGTTTAAAAATGAGTTAAAATTATAAGTAAATTATTTTTATTTAGAACGATATTTAATACATTTAAATTATAAGTTTTAATATTTTGTTGGTCCTCCATTATTTTTTATGACCGGTTTTATGCGTGCTGGCATTGAATCAACCAAATTTTGGATTGTTTCAATGGTAATGTCCTTGTACCACACATTTTCCACAATGAAATATAGCTCTTTTAATGTTTTGGGTTCCCCTTTGTTATATTAATCTTAAAAATATGCCAGACATTCTCGATCGGATTTAAACCCGGATTATTGCCTGGCCAGTCCAACGTTTGTATGCCCATCTTCTTCGAATAACTAATTGCGTAAAAAAAAAATCGTGCAATTGTAAAAGCATGTAATAATACTTACCGATTTTGCACGATCGTCCTGAAAAATAAAATCATCGGAATACGAAATATGCTCCTCAATTGATGGTATAAGATGTTTGTCCAAAATTCGTTGATACTTTTCTGCGTTTACAGTCCATCAATGAGGGTCAGATCACCAACTCCATAGTAGGAAAAACATCCCCAGGCTATACAGAATCCCCCTTGCCTTACAGTTCGTCTTAGGCACTCGGTTTTAAACCGCTCTTCGACTTTACGGCGTACGTAGGTCATCCCATCTAACCAAATAGGTTTATTTTGGATTCATCAGAAAATATGATCTCAAATCATTTAAGTTCCAAGACTCGTGGATTTTAGCCCATTGTAGCCTTTTTTGACGCATTTTTAAGGTTAAGACCGATTTTTTTTTGCTGGCCGGCGAGCATTAAGTAATTCCTCCACGAGGCGTCTTCGCACAGACTAATGTTGACACCACCAGAATGGACAAATTATGTCCTTAAGTCTTCAGCGGTTTTGAAACCATTTTCCATACTTAAACGCTTCAATATCCGATTTTCCTTGTTGGTCGTCTTATTTTTCCTCCCTGAGCCACAATTTCTCTTAAAACTGCCGGATTTGCCGGACTGCATAATTGTTAAGAAATTGACCTATCGAAGATTTGCTGAATCCAACTTTAACACTTATAGAACGGAGGCTCAAGTTTTCTGACCGCAGAGCAAATATGGCTCCTTTATACAAATCAGTCATTTGAGCCATTTTTCACTATTAATTTTTTTTCACTTCCTAAAAAGCTTTGAGATCATAAAACTTATTACTTATTAAAAGCTAAATAACACACGATTACAACTAAAAAATTTCAAGGCGATTGAAACTTTTATGCGACGCCCACGTCGCTTCAAAGTTGGCATTTACAAGCGCAAATCAGGTGTCCGGGAATTTTTTGCCCACTACTGTATAGTTTCCCTTACTTAAAGTGATTATGTGCTTACAAAAAGCCGTTTATTTATTTAAAAAAAATATGCAAGTATGTACACACTGGTAGGTTTTTATTATTATTTTCGCTGTTAACAACACTGTTTAACACTGTCAAAAATTCAAAATTTTTGTAGTGGAAGTTTTTGATAGACAAACTGAACATTCAAATTTGTTTCCTTATTTAAAAAGTGTTCCCATAACAATTTTGTAGTAATTCTTTCAGTATTTTTGAGATTTTTCTGTATCTCACCTAAATTCCCATATACACACATATTGTCTTCTAAGCATAGCCATAATTAAAAATAAATTTTTCCTGCTTGTTATGACAACTCTTTTCACCAACTCACTAAAACTTTAAACTGCCAACTTAAAAGTGTTTGAATAATGTCTTGTCTGACTGTACATACAGTACTACCTACCTACCATGAGCACGAGTGTATGTCTGTATATAAATATCTTAATATTTCAGTCGTAATTTCACACCAAACAGCAGATGAAAACAAAAAGCAGCGAGCATCAACAGTTTTTTAAATACAACTTCATTATGCAGACAACAACGTCATTATCATAAAGCATAAGCTCTCCGGTTACATACACGTCTGCGTACCTAACAAAAAAAAAAACACTAAAACATCTTTTAAGAAAACAAAAACAAAACTACAAGCTCTTCAAGACAACAGACGACCCGGCAACAACAATGCAAACATAATCATTATCGAGATTACGACCAAAGTTATCGACACCAAACGAACGAACCAATGCTGGCTGGTTGGTTTGTCTTACTCCGCTCTCTGCTCCTACGATGGATGCTTAACGAGCAGAAAGGTGCCAGAAAGCGTACAGAAACAGCAAAAACTACAAGAATCCCAATCCAAACATGTTTAATCGTTCGTTCTTGATACCCTGCAGCCTGGTTAGGATCATGGGTATTATGGATTTGGGCAATGTTTGTAACAGGCGACCCCTTGATGCTACGGAATTAAGTCGGGTATTGATTAAGATGTCTAAACTATGGACTTTAGACCTGGATTTGGGCAATGTTTGTAACAGGCAATCCTTTGATGGATAGGAATAAAGTCGGGATTGGATTGAAATATCTAATCTATGTACTTTAGCGCTGGACTTGGGCAATGTTTGTAACAGGCTATTCTCTGATTAATCGGAATTAAGTCGGTTATCGATTAAAATATCTAATCTATGTACTTTAGCGCTCAAGACTTAAAATTTTTCGTGATGAAGAGCTTCACATAGCTTATTTCCTTCGAAATAAAACTGAGATTGAATAAATTATCTTAATAATAATAAAAAATTTGTTTTGTTCTTTTGTTGATGGATACCTGTAATCGATTACTCCCAGTCTTCTTCACTTTAAGGAATTTATAAATATTTTTTTTTTCTGAAGTAGTTACCTCTTTTTATCTTGGCTACTTTTTCGACTGTGCCATCAAATAATTTACGCACATTAACCGACACTAGTAAGCTAGATTATGGAGCAGCCCCCGTAGATGGCGCCACTCAAACAATAAGTTTTATAACCACATTGGTTTAGCATAAACTAACTTGAACTTTAAATAAATTTAAAGACAATCCTTTGATAGAGCAGCATTAAGTCGGGTTTTGATTAAATCTATTAAACTATCTATCTCGAAGAGCCTCAGCGCTAATGATTTATGTAACATTTTTGGAGTTGATGTGCTTAACATTAGCTATTTTCTTCGAATTAAAATTGATTCCACTCAAAATTAACAAAACAATGTTCACAACAATTTTTATGTAATTTATATCGCATAGGTTTAAAATAAAAGGAATACTCCTAAACTCCTATGATCGATTACTCCCAGACTATTCAACTTGAGGCTAGTTCATTTTGTCAACTTTTGTTTTCTGAAGTAGTTACCTCTTCACATATGCATTTTGCTATAGTATTTTACAGTGTGCAGAAAAAAAGGCAGAAGATGATAAATAAATGATTTTCTTTAGGAAAATCTAGTGCGTTAATTACCTCGAGGCGTTTATCGTGCCCACTATTATCTAGAATAATATTAGTAGAGACTGTGGCACTGCGACCTGTAGGATTTATTGTGCTCTCTTCTAGCTCTAGAGCTTCTCAGCTAGCCCTATAAATGAAATAGACTTAAGGGGGGAGACCGTCTTTTTTACATAGAGAAAGAATAAAAAGAATTTTTTTTTAATTTGGAAGTATTTTATTCATGTTTTGAAGTAGACTTAAGAATTTTATTAAGTAATTTCCGCCGGAAATAGTGTCGTTAGATCGTGCTGTCCATCGACGATTGCCATCGGAATATTTTGCTGGTGGGCATTCCTGTGGTAGCAATTTTCATCTGTAATAATCACAACCTTTTTTTTTGCGTTATCAACACATTTCCTAAAAATATGAACCTGATTGTGTAAGAAAAAATTGAGAATTGCATTTTTTTAAGGTGTTTGAAAACAATGTTATGTTTTTATGCCATATTTGTCCACCTTTTTTGCATAAAAATACATATTTTAAATAATCATATAATCCCAGAAATAGGTTTATCTAGATTTGAATTGAATAAAGAATGTTGAAAACAAAATTTCAGAACGATTGGTCAATAACTTTTCAAACTAGAATGCCCACAAGTTTGAAAAAAGTCGTTTCGAGAAAAACGCTCCGTTTTAACTACCGTGCGCTTCGACTCCGTCGGTTCGGGCGGCCACTAAAGTCCTCATAGCATTGGGAATAATGCGAATTTTGCTTTTAAATTTTGACCACATATTCTTGACTAGTTATACTAAAAATTTATGCAATAAAAAAATGATTTTTTGATCGGTCTAAACTGGTTTCCCCTCTTATTTATTTGTGAAGGGTCTAGTCTGGTGATGCCATTTAACGATACTCATGCCCCCTGAGAAAGAATGTGCTTCCTCTGGCAAGGGCGTCATACTCCGCAAGTAAATGTAGAGAGAATTTCTACTCAATCTCACAAAACCTACATGTGTTTGAGCTCACGATACCAATAGTACTTAGGAGTTTTCCGAGTCTGGAATATCCTGACAGTAGTAGTAGTTAGTTAGTATGGTGCCGGTCCTATCCATTTCTCGGCTGGACCTTTCCTCTTAACTTAACAGCTGTCTAGTCGTGTATCTGCCAATGCCGCAATAAGGACAGACACTACTAGTTTTTGGTTTTATAGGACCATTTCACACCAGTTCGTTAGCTGTTTCGTTACCGGGCATATTCTTGTGTCCCGGGATCCATCTAAGGGAGACTTTGTTTAGAATACTTACTGCTTATTCTAACTATTTATTTTTTAATATCTTATCACCTTATTTTTCGTCTGTAGTATTTTCCAAAACGAAACTGCTTGTCGAACTGCTTGCGAGCAGTTTACTCAAGACTTTTACAGTGTGCAGCAAAGAGGGACACAGTGTATCCCACTGTCGGACAACTATCCTATCCACTACAATACTTTATTGTTCTTGTGTTGGACCTAAGCTTTGTGTTTGTTTTGGGCACGGACTTGAAGTTGTTTACGCTCAAAGCTGGCTTCATGTGGTTTTGAGTTACCTGAGTCGGAGTTTCGGACTAGGGGTACCTACTTTACCCAACACCATATGGCTCACAAAAAATTTAACTACGCTTATGAGTGCTACCACGTTACCATACCCAAGGTAATTTATGCTGGCTAGCCCCTAAAGTGCGCCTCCGGGCAACATCGCACCAAACTCAGTCGTCACTAACTCAATCCCCATCAGTTAATGGACCCAGCTTGTTTGTATGTCAGATTTGTGGGCTCCCTTTGTTTTGGTAATATGTCTCTAACATAAAAAGCGTAAAGAATTCATATAAATAATGCAGATAGGATGGCTTAAAAGCGACAGGCCCACAAAAAACAATAATTAAAACAAAAAAATATCCAAATTTGAGCAATCAAAAGCAACACCTTCTCGATAATGTATACAAATTTAAAAAAAAATGTTCAAAATTTGTTAGCCAAAATGCGAACATTGTATGGCGATTTTGTTGTTATTGTTTTTATAGATTTGCATCTGAAAAGTTAATGAACATAAAAGTAGTATAGAAATTTTTTGGCGCATTTATATGTTAATATGAAGCACATTTCGATAAATATTCGATACCAGGTAATGTTGTTTGTTGGGTTATTAAGTCAAACTTTTGTTATGAAAATGTGGAAGCCATAAATTTGTTTCAAATTTGTATGCCTGTCAAAGTGTTAAGTTAAGAAACAGTGTTTTATAAAAGATTTTGTATGGAAAATTTATTTCGTATTTGAGGTTTTTTTTTACATTTTTCATTTGGCGTTAAATTTGCTCTAGCAGGTGTGTTCCAATATTTACAAAATTGTTTCCGAATAATTGTATTTCAATTCTTTAAACAGTGTTGGAAAAAGTTTAAGCGCAAAACGTATGCTATTAAAATTAAATTTAAAAATTTATAACATGTTTATTTTTTTTTTATTTTTCATTTGGAGTTGAAATTCAGAAAATAAATGATTATAATTGCTCTATCATGATTCCGAATATTTGCATTTCAATTCTTAAAATAATGTTGAAAAAGTTTAAGAGCAAAACATATGCCAGAGTTTTCCTTTACTTTATTTAAATTTTTTATTCACTTTATATTTTGTGTTGAAATTTCCAAAGACCTTTGAAAAATAAACTATTTGTATTTCTTTATTAGAACTGTTCCTCAACTTGTTTTTCCTGCACGAAATCGTAGTCGCATTGACATTTCCATTAAATTACATTTTCCAGAAATTACACTTTTAAATTTTAAAAAGTTCAAATCAGTTTATATTCAACATTTTTTAAATATGAATGGCGTTCACGTTTAAACCAGTTAGATATTTGTACTGCTACTCAACTCCGTGAATACCCTTGATATATTAGAAATTAATTTCATAACAACAACCACTTATTTTTCCTTAAATTTACATTTCCATAACATTGCACACCCAAAAATGTCATTTCTAAAAATTCTAAAATGTTTCGATTTAACATTTTTCAAACAAGAACTGAAAAGGTCGTTCATGCTTTAACCTTTTAATAAAGGTTTATAAATTTGTAGATAATAAATTTTTTTTTTTTAATTTTTTTTATTATGCACTAATTCCGTATGTTCTTTTTTTACTTTCAGGTATGTTCAAAATCTCTATTAATGTATACAAGAAGTTGAGAAAGTTGTAAGTAAAAAATGGAGTACGTAAAGTCGGGCGCGGACGACTTTGGGATACCCTGTACCACTAGCTTGCAATAAAATTTGGTTCCTTCATAAAAAACCAAATACAGAAGAATTTTTAAGCAAAAAATTTGTTTTGACCGATCGTTCCTATGGGAGCTATATAATATAGTCAACCGATTTTGATCAAATTTGACACAGTGCTTAAATGCCATAAAAAGATCTAAATGCCGAATTTGGTTCAAATTTCTTTACAAACAAACGAAACGTCGAATTTTCTATAAAAAACGTATTTGTGGACCGATTCGTCCTATGGGAGCTATATGATATAGTCAACCGATTTTAATAAAATTTTGGTGCAATGCTTAAGACCTATACAAAACTGACAAGTGCCAAATTAAATTCCAATATTTTCACAAACAAAGGAAACACAACAAATGTTCAAAAATCGATTTTTTGGAAGATCGGCCCTTGGGAGCTATGTGATATAGTCAACCGATTTTGATTAAATTAAGTACAGTGCTTAGGCACTATAAAAAACTTACGAATACCAAATTTGGTTTTAATATCTTTACAAATAAACGAAACAACAAATTTGGTTCAAAAATCGATTTTTTGGAAGATCGGGCCTATGGGAGCTATATGATATAGTCAACCGATTTTGTTCAAATTTGATACAATGCTTGGGTACTCTAAAAAACTTCTAAATGCCAAGTCTGGTTACGATATCTTTATTAAAAAATTAAATATAGTGAATTTTGTATAAAAAAGCTATTGTGGCCGATTGGTCCTATGGGAGCTGTATGGTTTAGTCAACTGAGTTTGATCAAATTTGGTACAGAACTTGGGAACTATAAAAAACTTGCGAATACCAAATTTGGTTACGTTATCTTCATAAACAAATGAATTATTCATCTAAAACTTTTTTTTCTTTATTCAAGGTCGTCTTAAACACCCCTTTGGGAGCTATATATTATATATAGCCCCGATATCAAAAAAATAAAATAAACTTGTCTCCTATGGAGTAATATGGAAACTTATGTAAAAGTTTGGTTACTCTAGCTCTTACCATCTCTGAGATGTAGGCGTTCAAACGGACATGGGTATATCGACTTCTCTATTCACCCTGATCATATTTTAGGTAACTTTGGTGTGTCTCCGACGACTCCTTCTATATGTTACATACATTTTCGGCTTGCAGAAACTTAATATACCCTTTGTACCACCATACCGTACAGGGTATAAAAATTCAAATCTCTTTCAACCGTGAATTCCCTAGACTATATATATTAATTTCATAAGAACAACCACTTATTTTTTCTCCACGATTTTGAATTTGCATTTACATTTCCATTTAATTGCACTCCCAAAAAAATTAAATCTACAAATACTAAAATGTTTGGATTCAACATTTTTCAAACAAAAACTCAAAAGGTTGAAATTTTTGCATAACTACTCAACTCAACTGCAGCCGTGAATACCCTAAATATATTAGATATTATTTTCATAACAAAAAAAAGTGTAATAAAACGTTCTGTAATTACGTAGAGTTGAAAGTAGCCCGCCAAAATAGCAGTGTTTAAAAATATCAAAAACCTGTGTCGTTGCCAGATGACTGGAATGGATTTCAGACTAAATGTTTTTAAATATATTTCTTAAATATATAAAATTAAATAACACTGTGCAACATTTCCGAGGTCATCGGCTGGAAACAACTTCTCTTTTCGCTTTTTTGGAGTACATCCTGAAACTAGAGAAACCCTCAAAGGATTTTGCTCAAAGTCATTAATAAGGTATTTTTTTAATATCGGCCAAATTTCCATTCCAACGTGATTTTTCGAAGATAAGACCATTTTATCGTAAACCGTTCAAAAAAATTTTTTTATTGTCTTGTGCAAAGTTGTAGATGCGAATAAGTATAAATAAACCCGGAAGACACTGAATATGATGGACGCACTGACAGAGACGTAGATCTGGATTCTCATTCGGACGATACAGAGTCAGACCATTAAAAATATTAGTAATTTTGTGACACTCGATACAGATTCTTTTTGGTGTCTGTTCTACAATTTATTTATCTTTGACAACATCCAAAACTTTTCTGAAGATATGAAAACTAAATTCCGAACGGTCTACGATATGTAGACTCCATAAAAATGGTCTTATTCGCAAAAAATCAGGTTTGAGCGGAAAAATTGCGGATATAAAAAAAACTGTTGCCTGTAAAGTCGGTTTTACGGGCGAAGATTTTACGTGACAACGTCTTTTTCTCGGTAGAATATTTATTGATATGAATATTATTAAATTGCACAATAATAATTCCTATTTGAGTGATTTTGTTGAGGATAGGACGATGATAGGAGAAATAGGAAATGAAAGGAAGTGTTTCTGCTGTAATGTGTCTTGCGAAAGTCAAGTCGATGGTTGTTTCTTTTAACGTAGTTGACTTAGAAACGTTTGATACGCAATCAAGATTATACGTATATTTCATGAAATTATGAAACGAGTTGTCAGACTTTACGTTTTCGTATCTCTTAATAAAATAAAATTTTCTCGGCAGTAGATAATAAATAAAAAGGTATAAACGAATGGTTTGACAGAAGAAAGGCCGAACTATGCTTGTTAGCATGCAAACAAAATAACAAAATTTTGTGTTGCTAAGGTAGCGCAGTGCGAGTTTCTATTTGTGCATTACTTTTTCCGCAGTTGTAATGCAGATTTTCGGCAGATCACTGCTTTTCTATTTGCCTCCGCTTACAATCCCTCAAACGAAACGCAGCGCTTGTAATCAATTACGTTTTCTGCGGAGGTAATGCAGTATTTCGGCAGACCGCAGAGGCTATGCGCCGCTGGGGTTAATCAGTTGCGCTCACTCAAACCTAAAAATAGCCACCGCTGTGAGCAGTGCCGGTTTGGTGCTGAGCGCTAAGCGGTGCGGCTGACGCTGTGCGTTGCTTGTTGCTGCGATTCACAAAAAGTCGCTGGTTCGTTTATAGATAAGAGCAGAGCACAAACCAAAAATAAAATAGTTATTCAGTTGCGCTCACTCAAAACTAAAAATAGCCACCGCTTTGAGCAGTGCCAGTTTGGTGCTGCCAACTTATGCCACTTAATGCCACTTATCGTTACGATTATTTATCGCTAGACTTATCGTTACGGTTATCGTTAGACTTTTTCAATGGTGCCTCCCATACAAACCTAATTTAAGACGTTGTCACGTCAAAATGCCTGATTGATGACTTTGAGCAAAATCCTTTGGGGGTTTCTCTAGTTCCAGGATGTACTCCAAAAAAAGCGAAAAGAGAAGTTGTTTCCATTTTTTGTGTTGCACTGTGTAATTTATATAAAATCAAAATAATGCTGTACAATTATTTATTTGGCCTAAGGTTATCCATAATCAAACTGGGGCTATAAAAACTAAAATATTGTTTATAAATAAATTCTACTATAGGAAATATGACAATACAATTATTTAATAGTTATTAATATCTCGATGAAACATTTAATGGAACTTGTTTTTATAAAATCTAAATCTGTCCCCAAAACATCTTAGATAAATAAAGTCTTTATATTTTGTACATGAAAAATTTTATAAACTACTAATTCAATTTTGTTGTCTGTTGACTTTCATTTTAAGTGAAAGAAAATGAAGAATGACTACAGAAATGATTCTGAAAACTGAAAAGATTTCACATTCTGGACCCTCCAGATAGATTTGCATAATAAAATAATAATTTTTAGCAAATAGTTTTGTTGTATATTCGATTGATTGGACTCTCTGGAGCACAATCAATCCTGCCATTTGTTTGTTTTTACTTATAAAATTTGCTGATTGTCTCATATGACAGATTGCAAGTAAAATAATAAAAAAATAAAATAAAAATAAAAACATTTTGTTGTCTATGTAACTAATGATTAATTGATTCTCAAGTTTAGATAAATTATCGGGAAAAAATAAAAAAATTTAAACCTTTAAAAAGAAGCCAATTTTGGAAGTCCTAAAAAAATAGCAAAAACTTTATTTTGCCAAAAAATATCTAATAGTAATATCTAATTTATTAAAGCCTTATTTGGCATCTACCATGAAAATAATATTATTAATAATTATTACAAAAAATGTTACATTTATTTGCAATTAAGTAAGCCTCATATAATTTAAATTTACCCCTTCAGGCTCATAAATAATTGTGACGTCACACATTTGCATTTTTGTGGTTTATTAATATTTAAACAATACACATTGTTACTTTGTATGCTCTGTGTAAACTGATACTCAGTTTGGGCCTCTACGCCCCAAAAATTGCGTTGCACATTTAACAATAATTTGCATAATTAATTTAATGAGGCACGGTAAAAAGTGCTTGCCAAGCGGCTCAAATTAATTTAAAGCAGCAATAATATTAAATTTACAGCTGTTTTTTTGTTTTTTCTACCCAACAATTTATATTTTTTTTATTTTTTAATTTTGTGTATGTTGCACGCATTGTGTGGCTGCCTCGTAATTTATACTACATTCAACATCCCAGCCAGCCAGAAGGGGGCAACACCAGAGCAGCAGCTATCCAGAGAGGTAGCAGCAAAAGCAGTCAACGTTGCTGTAACCACAATCTTGATGGGGCAACACTTGAGTGCTGCAACTACTACAAAACTGCAAACTATGGATGGTTGTTGTAGGAAAAAAAGTAAGGCATATTGCCATAAAATTAACATTGGCGGGAGCAGAGGGGGTGAGAAGACGAGAAGATGATGCAGCAGCGGAGAACTGCTGCACATAAGCAGCACAAAAAAAAGCGAAAAAATATTAACACAATATTTTTACCAGTGAAAAACCTACGCTAGCAAGATGATATGGCAGCAGAGCTGCGGGAGGGGTTGGAAGAGGCGATGTTGCTGGTGCTGTTGCTGCTGCTGTTTCTGACCAACCCACATCGTTATCATAATATGAATGGTGGCTTGGGTTGGCCTGGCCATGGCAGACGTTGCAACGACATCAGAACTACACCAACAACAACAACATGCTCAGAAATTGCATGTTGGTGGCTGCTCTTGTCGTGCTTTGGCGTAGGCAGGGCTGGAAACTACTCGAAAAAATATTTCAAATGGTTTGAATTTTTATGGTTCTTGCCAATTTAGAACTACAAGCTTTTGATAATTGAAGGCTATGTTATAATACTTGAAGAAAAGACTTGAGAACTATCGGATAACTTGAGAGCTTTTAGAATTTTTCTTGCTTAGTAGATTTGTTTTTAAAAGCTGCCTTATTTTGTAGCCATCATCTTCATGTAATTTATCCAATACCAATGCCTTTTAGGCAGATGATGTTCTTCTTTGAATATGATTTGGTTGTAAAGCATTGTAGAACTATTATTATTATTGTTGGAATATTGAAATTCTTGGCTAAAGATTTTCAAAATGTCATCTTCATTTACAGCCCAGAACCGCCTCAAGTTTTGGTCTCCAATGATCACGGTCTTTAGCTACTGTTTTCCTGTTACGAACTCCTATCTTCGTAGCGTCCTCGTTGACTCCCTCTATCCATTGCAACCGCAGGCGTCCTCGAGTTTGTTAACCTATCGGTCCAGCTTTTAGTATTCTTCTGAGAGGAGTCCATCTAAACCGTGCTAGTTTTATGAAGAATAAAATATCACCAAACTCATTTCCATGAAAAGATTTTTACTACCTTGAGATATTATTTCTCTTATTTATTGTCTAGAGCTTCTCCTTTATCGTTAATGGGTTACGATCTTAGGCTACTGATTCGCAACGAGCTAGGTCTATAAGAAGAATTATTCTAAACAAAGATAATTGTCTTATCTACTGTGCTGACAAAGAGTAACCGTGTTACAGATGCAGAGTTTTCCTTCAGCAATCTCTCAAAAGCTTTCTAGACATTCTAATACAAAAGGCCTAGAACACTTCTACGAAGACATAGGTGGACGTCTACCTATAAAAGATGTCTCGAAGCTGGCTTTATAGAGCAGAGTATTTGATCTAGCCAGCTAATCCGCTGTAATCTGACTACTTCAACGCTGTCATGGACATTGCCAAGTTCATCACTCCATTAAATCGAAAAGGGCTAAAAATTTGTATATTTCTGTTTTTTGCATCCACTGTTTCGCTAGCGAGGCTGTGTCTACCGAGGCGGTTAACTCCTAACCCCCGGGTTCATGAGGAAAATGTACCAACCCCTCTATGACACCTTCAAATGGAATCACGACAGTAACTTGATCGAGTTCCTGAGAAAACTATGGGCCCGTGGGGAATCCGCCCCCTTCTCTCCTCCCTCTTGTTGGGACTGCCCCTAGCTAATGGCACTGGCTAAATGTTGTTATCATACGCCTCTCTGGAGGCTATATTCGGCATTCCTGGATAAGCCACCCATTGTAAAAGAAAACGATTCCAGAAACCCTAAACTTCAAAGGGCCAAAGATGATTCAGTGTAATTGCCTAAGAACATCTGCATAAGACTGCCTCATCACGCCTGCTTCGTTGCCCTAAAACATAACAGAAGTGACGAGCCTCCAGTAGAGTCTTCTATTAGTCTGACTAGAGGGTCCCCTGATTCTTCATTTAATCTCCATACTGACTTTGTTGATCGTTCCTAGCTGCTAACATAGACGAAGTTGTTGGCACTATCGAAAGTAAAGTATGAGCCACAATCTATCTTAGTCTGGAGGATCTATAATCCTTGAGTGTTAACTCTTAAGTAGATAAATTTTAATTAGAGATGAACAACTCTCTCAATTCATGTTATTTTCTGGGCCTAAATAGAGGTTTTAATTGTGGAACCATTTTCATTTAAACAGTTTTGTGCCTCCAAATCCTATGTGCATGCTGCCTAACCATAAAGTTGGGTGCTACTTGGAGACGGGTTATGGGTTTACACTCATGCTTTAAATTTCAATATGCGAATAGTTCGACTAAAGTGAAGAACTTCTATAGGTAATAAGCCTAAAGAAGGTCTGGAAAGCTACACCTTATAGATATCAGATAATCTATAATAAGAGGCAGCCTCTAACCTGAGGACGCCTTTTACAGCCGTTTGATCGGAGGCAGACGCTGAAAAACTTGGGGTGAACTTTAAATCATATATGACGAAGTAGCCCCCAAAGCTTCCTTTCTTGTTAGCCCTGACCCTACCTTCCATGCGGGTTGTTTAACTGAGCTTCAGTACGGTTGCTCAGGTTATCAGGGCGTACCACTGAGAGTAGGGATTGCTACCTCAGCTTCTCTAAAGCCCCCTTAACACTCCTTTTACACCCTTGAGATGAAGATAGAACTGCACATTGTATTCTTCTTATTCTTCAATCCCCATTTGCTGTTAGGCGTCGGGGTAGCCTCGGGATATCCATCTTCTCCAATTAGGTCGGTCCCGGCCCTCGCTTTTCAACTCTGCCAGGGTTCTGCCCCTCATCCTTCCAGCATCCTAGATGCGATTTTCCCAAGTTTTTCGGGGTCTTCCTCTCGGTGCATTGCCTTCCGTTCTCATTTCCAGTACCTGTTTGGCTTTTCTTGACTCGTCCATCCGAAGTAGGTATCCGAACCATTTTAGTTGTCTCTCCTCGATTTCTTGCATTATCGACCTCTCCTGCCCTATTTCGAAACGTATTCTTTAATTTCTGATTATTGTATTCACGTTCCTAAAAACTCCTAAAACTACAGTGGAAACTAGATAACAATTGTGTTGGTTACTGAAGTTGGGAGACTCTAAGGATACCAAAGAATGGCTGACATAAGTTTGTAAGCTGCAGAATAATAATGCTCATGGGAAGCTCATAAGAATGGCATTGCATCGTGCCACTTAAAAAGATTGTTCATTTGTGAACATGAGGAGTGAAGGGAGGAGTCCTTCGCATAAAGTCTGTTCTTCCGACACAACATGTTCCATGTTTTGGACCAGGACTGGCTAAGCTAAGTAGGAGTAAAACATAAATTAACTGTATATAATTAATTTTTTATCTCGAGGATGTTTTCCGCTCACTAATGAAGCCTAACACCCTAGCAAAAAGATTGGCAACCCTCTTTGACCTTAAAAAATTATAACATGCCAGATAATTAGAATTATTGCAGAAATGGGACTGTCTAGGGGGACTAAAAGCTCAGTCAGAACACAAGGATTACTGTCGGAATTTTAATTAAGTTGTAAACTAAAGGATTCACTCCTTACGCATTGGTGGACATAGAATCTCGGTGCTAGACGTTAAGAAAAATCTCACATAATTATAAATGTTTTCGGTAGTGTAACTGACTAAGGGGGCTCTAAGCTCATTAAATACCAAGGATTGCCGTGCGTATTAAACAATATTATTAATTTGTAAGCTCGCGTCGTAGGGAAAGCTCTAGAAAAAAGAAGAAACCCCTCTGTGGTGGGCAGAACATGCTCAAGAACATACCAGATAATTAGAATTGTTTCTGACATGGTACCCCGGCTATGGAACTTTAAGCTCAGTCGAGCGCACAAAAACAGTGCGTAGCCCCCATTAACTTTGTTATTATTTATCGTACTAGGGAGTCCAAAACCACTGCCCTCGCTGCTCCACTTCATCAACTTTTTATTAAAATTGTAGCCTACCTCCCTTTTCCAGTTTCGTATAGTTATATTAAAAAGTGGTTTAGTGTACACAATTTTTCTCCAACCCTCGTTTGGAGTGTGTGTATGCTTGTATGTGTGGGCGTAGTGTTGCCATGCCATGATATGGAATCAAGTGCTTTTGGGTTGCCAATGTGATGCATGCAGCATCTCTTCCACCTTTACACTACGCGTTGCTGCCTCATGTTGTGCTGTTGTTATTGCTGCCTGATTATGACTGAATGTGCAGTGGGAACACATGAGAAACATTGAGCATGGTCATGTACTGCTCTGTCTGTCTGTCTAGCTGTCTGCCTACCTCTGGCTGGGGCCACCGCTGACATGTGGGTTTTACGCTCCTGCTCCTACTCCTGCTGCTGCTGATGATAATGATGCCCGTGCTTTATTTGCTGACTAGGCTCGGTAGTAAATTCTATAGCTGTCTGCTGCTCTCAGCATCAACGTGGTGTTCCATGTTGTGAGTGGAAGCCACGTCTGCATTTTACTCTTGTTCTTCTCCATGTCACGTATGTGGCACAAGTATTTAATTAGTAAGTGTAAGCGCTTTAAGTAAGCACTTGAAAGACATGCATACGATGTACCTACTCTTACTCCTCGTCGTATAGACGACGAACTGGAAACATTTTCAATTTTCTATTTGCATTTTAAACGTTTCCCATAAGGAAGTAAGTAATATGTGCAAAGAGTACGATTAAAAAAGCTGTTATCATAGCAATTTACCGTTAATGGTTAAAGTGGCCAGACATTTTCGATTGACAGTGTTGTCAATATAAATAAGAAATGGCTATAATTACATGTTTAGTAGGAGTTAGGGTTGGGGAATTGGGTGGAAGTATGGAAGGTTGCACTATATTGATATTTAATAGAGGGGAGTTGTTTTGAGGAGTTGCCATTCTTTTCAAATGGGAACGTGCTTTGTAATTAGAAAAAAATTGTATTTCTTAGTAAAGAAATCAATTAAATTTTAACTGTTGGAAAATCAATTGAAAGAGAATAATTAATTTACAGTGGAATTTTTTAAATTGTAAGAGTTGGTAGAAAATACTAATAAAATAATTTGTCCAAAAAATCTAATTTAAGGAACCGCCAATGAACAGATGTTTTTTCCGTTTTCGTTAGATTTCGGTTTAGATTATCCTTACAGATATTTTTTTTTTTAAGATTGACATTTAAAAACTTTATACCAATAATTTAATAGTTGTCATTTAAGAATGAGTTTTCGTTGCGCTTGCAGTAAAACGTTTAAGGGTTAAAAAAAGTTTTTCTAAGTGCGTACGGATTTCCAACATAAATACAGAAAAATTTATTTTTTAATAGAAAGACAGTTTCTTATTTTTTAATATTTGAAAATTATCTCTGCCATGTGACCACGACTATGAGTTACGGAGCGTATCCTCCTTTTTCTATTTTTGACCACACTTTCGAGCGTTTTAAGCCGTGTTAAACGTAGCGTTGAACTCTTCGCTCTGTATCGATCACCATTGACAGTAATACGTTACGAATCGATGAATTTGGATTTTTTTTCATCACTGGCCTATGCAATAGCGATATTTTCTTCGGAACTTTCTGTTCCGAAAAGCACGATCTGATTGAGGATTATTCTTTCTATAAATTGTACGAAGACCTCTACAAAATGTTTCCGGAAATTGTAAAAAAAACACATTTTTCTTAAATTTTAGTTAATATCTTTATTATCACCTCCAAAGTATTCACAATTAGAGCCTACACGCATATTCCAACGCTTGATCCAATCAAACATACACTTCTGGTAGGCCTGGGCAGGGATGGCTTTAAGTTCCTTCCTCGAATTTTGTTTGATAATCTCAATGGTGTCAAAACGCTTCCCTCTTAATGGCAATTTAAGTTTGGGGAACAGAAAAAAATCACACGGTGCCATTTCTGGTGAATACGGAGCCTGAGCGACCACATTCGTTGAGTGTTTGGCCAAAAATTCCAAAATAATGAAAAAAAAAATTCAACGATTTTGGCACGCGACGCGTTTCATACCCAAAACTTCAACTAAAATGTGTTCGGCTGATCCATATGAGATGCCACGGTCTGAAGCAATGTCACGAATACCGAGTCAAATATTGACGCAGTTCGTATATTTTTGATTATAAATTCTGCTGTATTTCTCCGATTTTGACACACAGATGCGTGGAACCATAACGCATCACCCTGTTTAATTTCAGATGAAAACATTAACCGGTGTTGACAAAAAGCGTTAAAAATTTACTGTGGGGGAACGGGTAAAGATATTGACATGATTCAACAAACTTCTTCTTCTCAGGAAATATGCGCACCAACTCGCTACCCGAGGTTATGATGAACATTTTGGTATAAAGGACTTGGGGTCTGCCGCCCCTCCTTCTGTCCGTTACATACATTTCACAAATAGAGTATACCCTTTGTACTTATAAAGGGTTTTTCAATTAGAGCGCTACAAATCTTTTTTTAAATAAAACAAAAACAGTTTTGGATATCAATGAAATTCTTTATTCCTGTGAAAGAACATTCGATGTATGAAACACGATTTCTTTTGCATGGCCACCACGGGCACGCTTGCAAACGTCCAGACGCTAGACCCAAATTTTGACGGTTTTCGAGCATATATCGGCCGATACTGCTGCAATTTCACGTTCGATATTCGTACGAAGTTCATCAATAGTGGTCATCGCTGAAGATGATTTTTCGATGAAAATCCGGATCATTTTCAAGTTGTTGCTTAGCCCAATTCACGAACATAGGACGCTTCTGGTGGTCAAGCGGCTTCAGCTCTTACGTCAATTTGATCTTGTAAGGATGTAGGCCAATATCTTTTCGCAAAATTCGCCACAACGACGCCACAGAGATGCCCAACGCTTGAGAGACTGATTTGGGTCTTCCTCAATTGATGCGCTAGCGGCAGCAATATTCTCGACACTATGGGCACTTTTTTGTCCCACTGTCCCGGAAACACTGATTCCGAATTTCGGTAGTAACTTTTAATAATTTCGACTCGTTGTTGGATCGTATATCTTTCCATGATGAAATGGCAAACCTTACTGAAGAGAAATGTCAAGAGAGCGGGAAAAAATATGGCGTCGTTTGCTGTCCCTATGGGTCTACTTATGTAGCGGCCTTATTGAAAAGCCCGAGAGGTACAGGGTATAAACACCCTTTATAAAATTTCCAAATTATGAAAAACGCTGAAAAGTTGAAATTCACTATAGTGAAATAATATCACCCAATTTGAAAGATAATTTTCAATACTGTAGCTTAGAGAGTTTTTCTTTTTAACATTAAACAAATTTTTTGTAAAGTAGTTCGTTATAAGGAGGTTCGACTGCACAATTTTGTTTTTTTGTCCATCATTTATTTATTGCCTAGTTTCCTTTGTCTGGCGACCGTCCTCCCGCGGACTATTGTGGAGCTTAGTGTGGTCTCAGCATATTTTTTTCCGCAAGTTATTAAATTTTTTTTAATTGACATTGTAGAATCTACCGCCGCTTTAAAATCCTCAATCACTCAAGCTTCTCCGTCAATAGAGACCACTAGATTTTTTTAATATTATTTATTTTATAATTAAATTTTTAAAAGCCTAGACAATTGATTTGTGTTCCTAAGTTTATGAGCAACTCCACGAATAATTTGATTCTTAAGCCAGTGTGACCACACACCATCATCTTTTTATATGCAGCCATTTTTTAGTATGGCCATACCATTTTTTTTTTATTAGCAGTAGCGAATTTTTATTATTTTTAAATACAATAAAGTTTAAGCGCTATAACTTGAAGTTTAACATAATTGCTCTTAAAATTTTTACTATCAATTTTACTAAGGCAGTTAATGAAGCTTTAGCCTTAAAGTGTTTCTGCAGTTTGTTCTTCTTTATGTTCATTTCGATATTTTTTGCAAACATCTTTGCCGTTTATAAATCATCCAACTATGGATGGCAACTTAAAAACTAACTAACCAAAACGCTTCCGGTAAAAGACGCGCTCAACTTGGGTTTAGGATTTCTTTTTTTTTTCGAGGCCACTGTCATTTCCAATAGACCAAAGCTAAGCAGTTCAAAGAGGTTAGCCCACTCGATTTGGCCTCAAGGTGTGGGCAGCAATATGGCTACCACCAATGTGCTGGATGAAAATGGTTCCCAAACGACGACGCGACGCCTTCGCTTATGCAGATGCGGCGGGTGTGATAGATGCGGCATTGCTCCGCTTTGAAATTGCATTTAGCATTTTAGTATTTTCTTTTTTTTTTCTCTTCTATTTTTCTTGTTGCTGCCACAGTTTGCAGCATGTCTGCGCCTTTTCCGTGTTGTCTTTCTTCTGGGTATTTCTTTTTCTTTTTTTCTTGCTTGCTTCTATTTCTTTGGTAGTTGGTGTTGTTGTTGTTGCTATTTTGATGGAGCCAAGCTGCTGCCACGTTTTCTTTTTGGAAAAGATAACAAACCCAATCGTTTGTGCAACATTTTCAACAGTTTTGGCACGATTCGACGACGACGACGACGCGACCAAGGCATAAAAGGCAGACGCCTCTCTTTCCGCATGTGTGTGTGTGTATTTGTGTATATGTGTGTGTGTGCCACCAATTTACGAACGCCTGTTTTTTTTTATATGTGTATATTGGGTGATTTTTTTGGAGAATTTTTTTTATTGAGAAGAAAGCTCAAAATTTATTCACATAAGCACTTTATTTCTATTAGTACAATGTTTTAAGATATAATTTAATTATAACTTTTTTAAAGTTCCTTTTAGAATAATTCAATAATTAATTTCCACTTAAAATTTTTTTAATCCAACGTTTTTTCAATTCTTAAAATTTTAATTAAGTTCTTGAAAAAGTTGGTGCCACATTTTTGTCTACTTTCAAGGTCTATTCTCCAATCAACATCCTGATAAAAAAAAATCTTATAAAATCTTAAATTAAGTTGTCTGAATTCTTGATTTTACTTCGTAAAATAATTCTTGATCTTAATTCTTAAAATAGGACCACAAAATCTTCAAGAAAACTTAACCCTCTAATGCCTATATTAAAAATATTTTTATAACAATGGACGAATAACAAAAAAAATAAAATAATAAATAAATAATAAATAACTTTTAAAATTATATTCAATTTTCTCTTTTTTTTTACAGGTAAGTGGAAAATGTCAAGAATCTTAAGGATTTAAATCAAAAATAGGTCTGTAATGATTTCATTTCATTCATTCATTCATTTTTGGACTTTGATTTTATATGTTAATTTTTTTATGAACAGTTTTTATAATATTGAAAGATTATTATATTATTTCTTGTTATGGAATTTTATATTCTAACTTTGAAAAAAAACTCGTAACTTAAAAAATAAACCCAAAAATCACAAGTACTGTGATTATAGGAATAGTATATAACTTTTAAATATAGAGCTTTTAAAGCTTGTATAACTTTGTTATTAAAAATTGACAAAAAAGATTTCAAATGGCGTAAAAACCTGGACCTTTTGCAATTATAAGCAAAAATACAATAAATACCTCAAGTCACTATTGGGCATTAGAGGGTTAATAAACTGCATAACTTAAATATTTCAAATCTTTTATAACTTAGTGTGACTAGTAAGAACTGCCAATAGCAAAAAAAAAAGGTGCAAAAGATTTTTTAATTATTGGCAAAAATATAATTAATGCCTCAAGTCACTTTTTTTGGGCGTTGGAGGGTTAAAATTCTTGATTTTAATTATTTAAAAAATTCTTGATTTTAATTCTTAAAATAATTCTTGTTTTTAATTTTTCAAACAATTATTGATTTTAATTATTAAAATAATACTTGATTTTGATTTTTAAAAAAATTATTGATTTTAATTATTTAAGTAATTCTTTTTTTAATTCTTAACATGAGACCAACGAATTTTACCATAAACAAATTTTCGAATTAAAAAATAAAAATATTAAATTTAAAATATGAACAAAAATAAAAATTCATAAATCATTGCCAAAACTTCTCAAATTACAATAAAGAATTATTTGAGTTCTTAATTCATAGAATAATTCTTGATTTAATTTTTTAAAATAATTGTTGGTTTGAATTCTTCAAATTCTTGATTTTATTTCTTAAAATAATTCCCTATTTTCATTCATAAAATAATTCTTGATTTTATTTCTTAAAATAATTCCTGATTTTAATTCTTAAAATATTCCTTCTCAAAATAATACCAAAAAACAAGACCATAATTCTTAAAATAAGACCTAAAAATCTTGAAATAAGCTTGAATTTCTTGAATTAAGAAAAAATAATAAAATCATGATCAAAATACTCAAATTTATAAAAATAGTTCGGAGATTAAAAAAGAGAACATTAATTTAAATTTTTATTACAATAAAATTTCTACCGTACAACAATATAAAAAAATAAAACTTAACCATCTTAAATAAAGATTCAAAATCTTAAATAAAGAAAAGAAAGATAAATTGTGATTTTCTTTACTCTTAGATTTTAGCAATCTTAAAATAAAATTAAAGGTGCTTAAGAAAAAAATCTTCAATTATAAGAAGACGAGTTATCGATAACTATTTATTTTTTATACCCTGTACCGTATGGTACCAAGGGTATATTAAGTTTGTGCAAGCCAAAAATGTATGTTACATATAGAAGGAGACGTCGGAGACACCCCAAAGTTACCTAAAGTTACTTATATGATCAGGGTGAATAGAGAAGTCGATATACCCATGTCCGTCTTTCCGTCCGTGTGAACGCCTAGATCTCAGAGATGGTAAGAGCTAGAGTTACCAAACTTTCACATTAGATCCCATATTATTCCATAGGAGGCAGGTTTATTTTATTTTTTTGATATCGGGGTTAAATTATATAGGTCCCATAGGGGTGTTTGAGACGACCTCGACAAGAAAAAAAGTTTTAGATGAATAATTCGTTTGTTTATAAAAATATCGTAACCAAATTTGGTATTCGAAAGTTTTTTATAGTTCCCAATCACTGTACCAAATTTCATCAAAATCGGTTGACTATATCATATAGCTCCCATAGGACCGATCGGCCAAAATAACTTCTTTAAAGAAAAATTCGCTATATTTCGTTTTTTAATAAAGATATCGTAACCAGATTTGGCGTTTGGAAATTTTTTAGAGCACTTAAGCAATGTGCCAAATTTGAACATCGTTGTGTTGAAATCGTTGTGTTTCGTTTGTTTGTTAAGATATTGGGACCAAATTTGATATTCGTGAGTTTCTTATAGTTCCTAAACACTGTACTGAATTTAATCCAAATCGGTTGACTATATCATATAGCTCCCATAGGACCAATCGGTCAAAAAAAACGTTTTATATAAAAAATTCGATGTGTTTGGATTGTTTGTAAAGATATTTGAACTAAATTCGGCAATCAGATCTTTTTAAAGGTATTTAAGCACTGTGTCAAATTTTATTAAAATCGATTGACTATATCATATAGCTCCCATAGGAACAATTGGCCAAAAAAAATTTTTTTGTTAAAAAATTCTTCTGTTTTCGGTTTTTTGTGAAGGAACCGGATTTAAAATGCTTTTAATCAAAGATAAATTTAGAATTTAAAAAATTAAAATTAATTTTTTTTTTTTAAATATTAAGATTTCAAAAAAAAAAAATTTCTAAAAATTTAAACTTCATACAATAAAATTTTTATAGCAAAATTCTGAGTATCTATTCAGTTATCCATAACTCAATATATCTTAAACGAAAAAAATTTTGTTGTTTAAGTTTTATACTTAAAAACGCAAATTTGTATAGCAAAAATTTGATTATCCACCGAGTTATCGATAGCTCATTTTTTCATGTTCAGATTTGTCAAACCATACATATATCTTAAAGGAAACAAAATATCCATATAAACAAAAAAAAAGATATCTTCACAAATTAATTTTAATCAGAAATAAATGCAGAATTTAAAAAATCAAAATTTGATTTTTTCTAAAATATTTTTAAACATTTTTCTTTTTAAGTTTTATAGCTTAAATGGTAAATTTGTATAGCAAAAATTTGATGATCCACCGAGTTATCGATAACTAGTTTTTTCATATTCAGACTTTTCAAACCATATACATATCTTAAACGAATAAGATGTCTTCACATAATTGTGTCTTTTGGATTAAAAACAAATATATATTTTTTTTAAGATTTAAAATTTTTTTTTTAAGATTTAAAATTTTTTTTTTTTGATTTTGGTAATTAAAAACTCCTCAAATATTTATAATTAAGCATAATTTAGCAGAATGGAGGGATACTAAGTTCAAATTCGATATTAATGTTTATTTCTATATTTTATGATAATTTTAGAAGTAACAATGATTGTCATGACTTCAGTTATTTAATGTCAAAGCTCACAAAAATCGGCTTGTGGCATAGATCAAAAGCTTTAAATTATACCCCTTGGCAAATGATCTAGCTGGTACAAGTTCAGGATTCTTCTTCTTAGATTCCATAATCTATTAATTGGAATTGGAATTAACTGTTGTGTAAAGCATTCTAATGCGTTTTTTGAAAGAAAAACAATCATTTCGCAGGCGCAAGCTCCAATGAGATTGCAATTTTGGGCAAGTTTATACCAGATACCAGCTCTAAGCATATCTCAACTTTTTCTGATAATTTTCTATCTTATAAGGTCATTATTTTGATGTTACTCAATGCAGACTTAACTGGAACATAAAACAAAAAAAGTTTACCTCTTAAAAAAACACCCGATAACATATATTCAACTTCTTTGTCGACAAGACTCCCTCGAAGCGTGAACGAGTGGAGTTTTGGCAAGTCTTTTTGAACGTGCAAATTGCATGCTGTGCAAGTTAATGGCGTTTGGTTCGTTGGTTAGACGAGAGTTGTTCCGTGGGGGCGGGGGCTATCGACGCGGTTACCCAGAGGGGGCAGGCTGACGGTCTGCCAAGCCATGGGTGTTGATGCTAACGAGTTGAGAGAAATAAAGTTCATGACTCTATTTTTTTTTATTTTGAGTTTTTTTTTTTGTGGCACGTTTGCTGGATATCCATTCGTGATTGTTTATGAAGCGTATTTGGAGCCACAAGCAAAATGATGGTTAACGATTGCGATTTGAATGGGGAAACCGAAACCTGTGGGGTATTTAAAGAACCAAAACGGGCTGCAGTTTATTGGCTTCTTCGATATATCTATCTATTCTCAACAGTTTTATACATATCATCTGCATAATATTTGAATGTACATCAAGAGTTCTTTTTTTTTTTAGTCGTTGTTGTCAACTTCCTGGCTGGTTTGTTGCTGTTGTTGTTGCCTTTTCTTGGCCATTTCTCATTGTAATATTATGTTTAAGTTAATGTTTAAATAAAACATGAAGCAGCTACAGCAATAACAACAAAAACAATGGCAGTCTTATATAAAACAAAAGCCTGGTCCATGTTGCATGCAACACAAAAACAACAACAACAACAACACTGCCGTTCTGCCCTTTTGGGCACAATTGCAATTTCCACTTTTGGGCTGTTTTCTGTAGACGTCGTTGTTGTCGTTGTTCTTGTTGCTGTTGTTGCTGCAACACAGCTGCAATTTTTCGATGCCTCAGAATTGTTGATGATGTTTGCTTGATAAGTGGGCAGACCAGGCGAGGCGAGGCCATGATGCCACAGACCAGACCCGAGCCTGCCTGCCTGACAGTCAGGCAATGCCTTAAGGCAATTTTCAACAAGCCAGTCTGGCAGGCTGCTTGCAAAACTTTCCGGGTTGGGCTCTTGGCATACATAAATTTTAATATAATCATTGTGCACTTTATTTCAAAAGAGTTTTACAATATTCTTTTACTGCCCTTTCTCAAATTGGCAGCACTATAAAAAGCTGCGCTGACAATGTGGCAACGCTGCTAATGATTAGTCCCACTCGTCAAATTTTTATACTACCATGTTGTAGATTTATGCTTGGTTTGGCTGGGTTATGTGAACCCAATTACATACACTTTTTTTTATAAATATAGTTACTTAAATTGGGTTATGTAACATACTTTTACTGGCTACAAGAGCGCTGACCATATGGCAACCCTGTGCATGCTTATAAACTTTCGTATCAACTGCAACATATAGTTTGCTGACCCTGTCAACCACCTATAAGAGATTATGAGCAGGGCTACGTTTTATTTTTCCTAGAGTTCTTCATATGGTCAAGTCAGGCAAGCTCAAAACTGAAGAGAACTATAGTATATCAGAAAAGGCGTATCGAGTGTATATAAATAATCAGGTGCGGATATGGGATTTGGTCTTGGGGGTTCTTCATGTCGAAATGTATATATATCAGAGCAATCAATCCATTTGTCAAACTTTTGGGGAGTCCAGACCCGAAATCCTTCACCGTGGACTCGTCACTGCGAATAATATAAAATTTTAAGGGCTTCCAAAGCTTACTGAGAGCTTCAATTATTATATACAGGCCAACAAGAAAAATTTGTATGAACTTTACATGTATGAGGTTTAACCTTATAGATTTTGAATCCGAAAAACTCCAGCACCCAAGTGTTTGCAAATAAACTCCAAAAACCCCCTTAAAATTCCAACGATTTATGGTTTTCAACGATGTTTTTATATGTTTCTAGTGTCGCTGAATCCAAATCCAAAGCAATAAAATTACTACCACGTCAAATTTCTGATATAACCTCCAAAAAATATGTTTTTTGAGAAAATAATAAACTCCGACAAGCTGCAGTTTTTTTAGACCTTGGATTTGAGTCTAGCGAGCCCAGAAACTTGTAACCATGATCTTTGAAGGAAATTATTTTTGAGTATAGTCTCCTCAACCAAGAAATTGCACCCAGGCAAAACCATTTTAGCCTGTTTTTATATGATTCTAGGGTCGCTAAATCCAAAGTGCTAAAATTTCGACGTCAGATTTCTGAGGTAACCCCCCAAAAAAAAAATGATTTTTGAGTATATAATAGAACTCCAACACGCTGCAGTTTTTTGCATTTGAATTAACCGACCCCAAAAACATGAAGTAAACATGGTCTTACCTTCAAACCCGCGAACTCTGACAGAACTTGTTTTTGAGTATATTTTCGAGATCCTTTAGCCTCAACCTAGAAGTTGCGCCCAGGCAAATCCAATTTCACCGAATCTGCATTACCATGCCTTAAGACCGGGGGGTGGGAATTGGCGAGTTCCCCCAGGGCCCAATGTTCCCTAAAGGATGCAGTAGACTTGAAAAAACATTAATCACTTAAGTTCTCGAGGGCCCTATGATCTTGGCAGCTATTCCACATATATGTTTCTAAAAATATTTACCACGTTCTAGGAACTTTTCTAACAGCCGTTCAAACATGGCGTCTACTTTGTGACATAAAGGGGCTTTTTTTATGGAAGCATATATATTTCAGGCTCATTGGTAATTGTTTGTGGGTTAGGCATAGGCCTATAGGCGCTGCGACCCGTTTGATCTATGGTGCACCCTTTTATATTCAGACGTTTAGTATATCGGGAAAACTGACTAGCGATTTCATAGGATGCTTTTGAAGATCTTCATCTTCTAGTAGGTGTGCTCCTAAAATTTTGTATATGCTAGTGCGTTACAGTTTGTGATCAGGTCTTCCATAGACTCTTCCTCATCACAGCAGAATCTGAATGTGTTCGAATCTGATTTCCTATTCGGTGTAGGTGATTAATGCAGATGAAGTAGCCTGTTAGTACACCAAAGAGCTTCTTCAGACTTTTTCTATTTATAGTGAGAATAGTGTTCCATCTTTTGGCGTTGAAACACAGGAATTTTGTGGAATGATTGAGGCCGACAATTCCATTATTCCGTGTATTTTGATTGAGTATATTTCTTGGTCTCGTATTTTATATTATTTTTGTTAAAGCCAAAAAAGGAAGTAGGGCCTATAATGTGCAGCTCTTCAGTGCTTTGAGGACTGATTGACTATCTGAGACTATCTTGATCTTGACTCTCTTGAGTCCTCTTTTGGATAGGATAGGAAAATTGTGGTGTCTTAGCGTTATTAATTTGTGTGCTCTGGGAGCCACTATTCCTTTTCCAACACCATAAAGCATTTCAGACCCATCTGTATACCATTTTTGCGAGTCGTCATGTAACTAGACTGGGCAAGCATTCCATTCCTCTCTCAATGGAAAAATTAACATGTATCTCTTGCTGAAATTGAGTACTAGACCTGTGTGGTCTATTGCCTGGGTCACATGTGAAGCGTTGCCTACCCAGGTAAGGACCATTGGTTCAACCCGATATCGAATGCTTTTAAAAGACACCGTCTGTTCACTATTGTCTCGAAAGATATATGGCCTAAAAACAATCCACAACCAGATAGTTCACTTATCCGATTGTAGTGTCAACTCCTGATAGTGCTGTGGATTATCATCCCAAATGTCCTTAAACTTTTCCATAACCAAATCGCAAAGTGGCTGCCCTATGTCCTCGATAGCCTCACGAATTCTATTTTTGAACAGCTGGGCTGTTGGTGTAGACCATATCTTTTACGTGGCCCCAAAGGAAGAAGTCGCAAGGTGTTAAATCACAAGATCTCGGTGGCCAATTATGATGACTTCTTCAAGAGATACCACGGTCCGGAAACTTTTCCCGTAAAAGAGCAATGGTTTCGTTGCTTGTGGGGCACGTAGCGCCGTCTTGTTGAAAGTAAACGTTGTCCAGATCAATACCATCCAACTCCGACCATAAAAAATCATTAATCATCTCTCGATAGCGCAATCCATTCACCGGAACTGCTGATCCAACCTCATTTTCGAAAAAGTAAGGTCCAATGACCCCACCGGACCATAAACCGCACCAAACAGTCACATGGAGTCACATGAGAATGGAGAGGCTTCTCAACAATAACTCTTGGGTTTTCTGAGCCCCAGATACGACAATTTTGCTTGTTGACGTAGCTTCCGAGTTGGAAATGGTCCTCAACAGTCAAGATGATTTTTAGATGGAATTCCGGACCATTTTCCTGCATTTCAAGGACCCAGTCAGCAAAGACACGACGTTGTTGATGATCGGCCAGCTTGAGTTTTTGTGTTAACTGAACTTTATAAGCCTTAAGACCCAAATCTTTATGCAAAATACGGTGTAATGACATTTGTGGAATGCCCAAAAATGCTTTAGTTTTGCGAACTGTGACTGCAAGATTTTCACCATTTTTTTAGTGAATTTTAATATTTTCAATGCGTTGTTCAAGCGTGTATTGTTCAATTTTTAGTAATGGCGTAGTTTCTACTTGTCAAATGTCAAAGTATAAAAGCTTCAAAAGTGACAGCCTCCGAAATACCGGGTGATTCAAAATAAAACCTCTTGTTGGAAAACCCAATAGAATTATTAGAGATTCTTTTTCGAATGTTATGGAATGCTGTACCGATTCATAGAAAAATGATAAGAACTTTCATCTCCTTGCCAATTTCTGTAATCAGACCTATCAGCTCCTTCAGCCATGGCAATTTAACGAAATATATTGCCAGCGATTTCCACGAAAAACTCAAACACCCTTTCTGATTTCGCTTACTTTCAGAAAATTTACATTTATCAGCATCATCCAATTTTTATACTGCACTTTTTCATAAATGTTAAGCTTACTATGTTGCAGCATCTTTCACTTCGTGGCAGCAACTTACTGACCAGTGTTCCAAAAGCTGCAACTTTACAATCTCTCAAAAACAGCTGTTCACTAATTGGGCATGCAACCGAAATTTAATTAAATCTATATATACATGCATGTGCATATAATATATATATGTATAAATTATAAAAAGGAGATGCTATATACGATGTTAATGTAAACTTTTTGCCACACTGCCAACAACGATAACAGTGTTGTATGATAGCTCCTTGTTGTTGTTGGTGTCCAACTTTGTTGCCGATTTAATGTTGTTTACCATGTTGCTGCAGCTTGTTAACTGGTACTAACACAACGCCAGAGAGTGGTGTTGATAAGCAGGGCATGAGGAGTTGGACAACGCTAACGATGATGACGATGTGCAGCCTGCGAGTCAGACAGTCAGTCGATTGGATTGGAGCCAGTACGTCAGAGCCAGCCAGCCTCTTCCATGTTTATGTTTAACTTTTTAAATGTTAATGCGAATGTTGCGCGTCGTTCTCGTTGTTGTTGTTGTTGTTTTCGTAGTGATGTGTTGATATGAGTTTTAATGCATTTTGAGCACTGTCTGTCTGTTGGTGCTCTCACGGCACGAGTGCCATGAACGTGTTGCACTGTTCACTGTTCCCTGCTCCCTGTTCCCTAGTCCCCCTGGTTTGGTGCTGTTGGGCTGTCTCTCCACGGACTTGCCATCAAAATTCGCAATGCTTGTTGCTACTCACAATTTTCATGCACATTATCAACAGCAACAGAGCACAACAACAATACTGGAAAAAAAAAAAAAACAAACTGCGCTCCGTTGCAGATTTCCATTTCAGCCAGCCATAGCTTATTTACCATTTTACTTGCCAGTTGCCAGTGTATCCCAACTCCAACCAACCAACCCGTCGTCTGTCAGTCCAACTGTCTATGCGTCCGGACAGCAGTGGCGCTCACTCGATTTGTGGTTTGTTGATTTTTCTTATTCAACGCTCCCATCGCTTCGCATCAGCATCAACATTAACATCGCGATCCCAGCTCCGTTTGTCAGCAACATAATTATCATGTTTGTAGGTATGTCAGGGCACTCTTGGCGTGCTTGAGCTTACATAGCTATAAGAAGGGGTTCCAGCTATGCCCACATAATAGCTACATGACTTAAACTAGTTGGGTGTTAAGCTTTCTTAGTCGCGCCTAAGCATTGAGGACGCGGTCGCTTTATGGCTTAGCCATTAAAACTATCGCGCCTTTAGATTTATACAAAGTTTTTGTAATGGAATATAAACAAGCGAATACTTATCGTATTTACGATTTAAGTGCATTGGAAAGTTGCCAACTTTGTAGCAATTTAAAGGAAATTAGAAAGCAGTTTTTAATGAATCTTCTAAAGGTGAAATGGACGAGACGGAAAAGGATTATAAAATGTGCGATAATTTTTTGTAATCCCATTATTTCCGAGTGACCAGAATTTTTTTATAATATATATTTTAATTCTATGATTTTTATAAGCTGTAAATGTATCTAACATAAGGAAGAAGACGTCAAAAAACCCCTAAAGCTACCAACAATATGGTCAGGATGACAACGTAAAATTGATCTACACAGCTCCGCCAACTGCCTTAGTACAGTAAAAATAAGTTTTGATCAGGAAAATATTGCATGCTGTCATTTCTCTTGCTTAATGTTTTAAGAACCATCTAAAAAGGTGACCTCCTACCACCATAGGTTAGGTTAGGTTAGTTTAGGGCGGCAGTTGGGACTAACGTCCCAACTCACTTAGGCCAAGGATAGGCACGTTGCGATACCGCTAGAGTGAGCTAGTTCACCACTCTTCCCCACTTGAGAGGTCCCCTATAAAAGGTGAGAAAGCCATCCGGCTGCTTGAATAAACCTTAAAAGGCATTTTGGACTCTGTTCAGAGAGCTGAGATAAATCGTCTAGAAAGTGTGACTGTGGCAACCTAAATCTTTTTCTGCCCAGTCCAGGGCTGTGACAGAAGAAGTGTTCCACCGTCTCCAGCTCCTCCTCATCGCCACAGCTTCTACAGAAGTCATGGTGGGGCGCATTCAACCTGGATGCGTGGTTTCCTAACAACCAGTGTCCCGTGATGGCACGGATAACAGATGAGCACTGGGCTCTATTCGGACAGCAAAGTTTTTTGGATCTTTCACTGCAGTATGTCGGCCAAGTTTGCCGCGAGATTCTACACGTGTTCGATATTCGATTCCACGTTTTATTTGCACAGAGAGCGAAAAAATTTCGTATTCTCAGTTTACAGCTTGTCATGGTTATACCCAGGCCCTCCTTGTCTTGAAGGAGGATGCTGGTAGTTCCTTGTCTAGCCAGTTCGTCCGCAATACAATTTCTCTCAAAGTCCCTATGTCCTGGGACCCATATCAGGTGAATTGAAAAATGCTCAGCCATCTCGCCTAGAGACAAGCGGTAGTCATTCACTGACTGCACACGAAGTCATCGAAACTAGAGACTTAGCAGCCGCTTGGCGGTCCGAATGTATTTAGATGTTCTTATCTTGAACTTGTAGGTTTCTTATTTTTATTAAAGCCTCCCGGATTGCTGTGACCTCTGTCTGAAAGACACTGCAGTGGTCCGGGAGCCGAAAAGCAATTCTAATGTTGAAATCTTCAACATAGACGCCTCCCCCTACACGGTTGTCTAGCTTGGAACCGTCCGTGTATACCTTTATCGAGCCCGCTTAGTCAAGTTTATTTTTTTTATACCACCTTCAAATAACTCTAAACCGCTTTTTTAAAATTGCATCTTTATTTTGTATGATATTATAGAAAGCTAAAAACTATCACCATTTATTTCCCTTATTCCAATTTCCGTTTCACTTCATAAGAATGCGAGAATTTATTTCGTTGCGGCATGATCTTGAAGTGACACAAAGCTTAAAGCTTTCGAATTTCCAAATTTTGCAAATGGGTTCTAACTTCACCTGATTTACCAAAGCTTCACTTTTATTTATTTTGCTCACAAATTTATGAAATTTTGAATTTTTAGCTTGTCTAAAAACTCTTTCAAATGATTTCCAGGGTTCCAATTTTCGTTTCATTTCTTAAGAATGCAAGAATTATTTTTTTTGTGGAATGATCAAAAACTGACACCAATCTTTAAACTACGTTTCTTCCAAATTTCAAGATTTTTTAAGCGGGTTCTTCGACTTTACCTGATTTAACTAAGTTTCACTTTTTGTTTCTTTTTCACGAATTGTTGAAACTTTGATTTTTATGCACTTTATAGAAATTTGTACCAGTAAAAAATGACAAATATTTCGAAAATTAAGCTAAAGCTTTGGGAGAAACAAAGACAAAATTAGGAGGATTGCCTGGAGGTCGATATGGGCATTCCGATTGTACCCTGAATTTTACCTAATAAATTCAACTATATTCATATGATTTCGGGGCGTGAAGAGGTTAAGTTAGGCTGCTGAAACTAAAAAAGGAGATCACTGTGAAGACCGTGTGGTCCATTGGATGCCTAATTAAAGAATGAATTGAGAGGAGGGGAAAGGGGTAGAGGAGATCAAAAACTGTTGGCATTTCTTGTCTTTCCTATTGTAAGACCATTTTGTGGATTTGACAAAAGTAACCAGATCCGCTCTAGACACATTAGCCAGATCTTTAAAGAATAGTTTAACTAAAAACTGAGTTTCTTAGAAGCACCGGGCATACATTCCGGATTTTATTTAACGTGGTATGTTTCATTGCATGATTAAAACCACGGCGTTCAAATATGCAACTTGAGTGTACATATAACACAATGAGTCGGGATTAATACGCCAACTAAAGCCCCTCAGAGCAATCAGCCGAGACTGATATTTCTTTGATACCAATTTGAAAGCATGTTGTCGGCCATGTAATTCTCCCTTGGTGAGGGGCGAGATGTATCTATCATCTCTTCTGCTTTATGGCTAGCAGCACCCGGTTGAGATCGCAACACCACGCCGAGCCAAGCTGACCACGATGCTCTCACAATGGGGCCGATCTTAATGAGTATGCTTGGACATGTACTCAACCCGTGGTACCGACATTAAGGGCTCGGTTTGCCCTCCCCTGTCAGTCCCAACAGACTCGGATTTGGGGAACCCCAAATGCCCGGGACTGGTCGCCCATCTGCCATCTGTGGTTCAATCATCCGCCGACGCCGCATAAATACAACTTCCTGTCAGCATCCGCTCTCCAGTCGAATGTGGCCAACATTGACACTGTCGTCGACGGCTAATCCCAAGCTGCTCCACATAACGCCACGCACCCATTTCCTGACGATACCCATTTAGTCGCCTCTTACGACAAGCAGAGGAACACTGAAGTGGATATTCTAATCCCGCCATCCCACGGGAAAAAGCGCCGGGCAATCGCATAATAGGGGTTGGATGCGTTCTGTCGCTTTCTCATCTCCGCAGCAGAAGTCGTGATGCATGCAGCCATTCTCCGTCTCAGCCATTAGGACGACTATGGTCCAGTGCCTCTTTACCACTTCTAACACCCACCATCCATGTCCAGTTTTTATGAAAACGGAGAAGTTCAGACGTGCGCTTTGGATTGTGGCTAGAGCGATCGGGAGATGCAACAACCGGACACAGAGTCCCATTCTCTTTCCGCTTGAGCTCTGGCCGTCTCCCTAATATGTACACGACGTTATTATAATTCATAACCATTCGTTGGCTGTACGAAGAACCTTTGTAGATAGAGCTTGTAGCTACGAATGGAAGTTGGAGCTCTCTCCCAAATCAGAGCATAGACAAGACCATACATGTAGAGTATCTTCCTATACCCGCTTTTGGTGATTCTATCCATAAACTAATATAGTTAAATCTATAAATACCAAAAATTTTATTGACTACGCAATTAAACCTTTAAACATTGAGCTGTTTCGGGTAAGCACAATCCAAAAAGGCAGCAGGACTTTTGATATCTTTCGAAGACTGAGCAAAACTGCTGTCACTATTGTGAATTACAATCAGCTACTACATAAACAGAATGCACATACAGCTGTTGTTGCAGTCAGTATATAAAGCAGAAAATTAAAGATACTCTTGTTTAAGGAGAGACAGTCAGTAACCAAAGCAATTAAGGACAAAATAAAAAAAAAGCCAAAACAAAAACAAGATGGAACGCACAAACCTGGTTAACTCAACAAGCATCTCGTGTGACCAAAATGGAACACGAACTAAATACGGCAATAGCATCCGCATCAGGAGCATCAGGAACAGCAACAACAACAACAACAGCAGCAGCAGGCATGTTATCTACATCTTGTAGCCAGAAGTAAAGCCAAAAAAAAAAAAGATTGTTTTTAAAAAAAAAGGGGCAACAACATGAAGCCAAGAACTGATTTGCAATTTGGTTGAGCTTCAGCTCAGGTTGCCCTCTCTGTGCCCAGCTTCGTCGTTCTGCTTGATAACCATTAACAATTTGGTAAACTCTTAAAAGGATGTTGCATATGTTGGCCTGCTCTATAGCTCTACATGGCCAAGGTAACCAGCTCACAGCATAACATTATCACAGCTGAGACACGACTAGCTTACTACATAGTTAACATCGCCATCATCTTCATCATTATTGTCGTCGTCGTCATCTTCATCATCATTGTTGTCATCTTCATCAACTTTGTCGTCATCATCATCGTTATTATGTAGTTTTCGCAAAACCAGGGCTGCACTAACTTCATCATCGTGCTGTTGTTCAAGCTTCATTATTGTTATTATCGCATGCTGGCTGGCAGGCAGGCAGGCAACCAAGCATATGTGTTAACTTGAAGTTAAGTGGATTCGGTGGAGTCAGCAGCAACTGCAGCCCGCAGTCGTGGATCTGCTCTGGGTAACATTGTCGCTATTGCGCACAGTGGTCGAAGTAGCTTTTTTAAGCGCTCAAATAATTGTATAGTACTGTGTCTTTGCCACCATAAAAATTAAGTTTGTTTATATATCTTTTCAACGATCGGAACTTTAAGAATCCTTAAATATCTGAAACGAAACTCCAAAGCTGGGAGTCTTACACTTATTAACACTGATTCAATCCAGCTCTAATCCTGACTTAAGCAGTCTATTCGTCAAGAATACGTTTTTGAGAGCGTAGAAGAATTCAGATACCTGGGCTATCTGCTAAAAAAGATTCGACAGTAGCATTCAGGGAAAGAATACGTAAAGCAAACTACGCTAATCTGAATCTATTCCGATCAAAGATTCCATCACGCAGCCAAAAATGCTGAATGTACAAAACGTTAATAAGACTCTCATATGTCTGCGAACTCTGGGTCTTGAAACTCTTGTGCTTTGAGAGAAAAATTCCTTGAAATTTAAACGGTCCTGTCAAGCTACCGGATGGAACCTACCTGATAAGATACAACCAGGAACTAGATTCGTTAGCAGAACATGAAAAAGTTATAAGATTTGTTAAAGCAAAAAAATAGGAACTAGCTCACTCTAGCAGTATCGCAACGAGCCTATCCTTGGCCTAAGTGAGTTGGGACGTCAGTCCCAACTGCCGCCCTAACCTAACTAATAGTCCCCCAAAGATAGTAAAGCTAAACAGAAGAATGTGAGTTCGAGACTTCAAGTTTCCTGATCACGGTATCATGTAGCTCAATAGGCGTCTTAGACCTATCAACTGCAGGCAATAACGTGCTCCAAGACAAAAAAATATTTTTTTTTGGATCACCGTCAACTGTGGAGACTTCCCGCTATTATGAGTTGAGGCTTTAAGTCATGGCTGAGTGAAAGCAGTTCACTAAATATTAGTGAAAATGTGTGACGAATAAATAAAGAGCAAATCAATATAACTAAATTTTAGTGAAAGCGAGAACTGGAACCATTCTGCGAAAATAGTTATTTGGCAGCACGAATTCTTGCGAATACTACTTTGATTTAAAATTCAAGATGATTCATCAAATTCGATATTGTCCCCTTCAAAGTACTCCCTCCCATCCACTGCAACGCACTTAATCCAGCGCTTGATGCAATCCTCGAAACATTTTTATACCCTGTACCGTATGGTCCAAGGGTATATTAAGTTTGTGCAAGCCGAAAATGTATGTAACATATAGAAGGAGACGTCGGAGACACGCCAAAGTTACCTAATATATGATCAGGGTGAATAGAGAAGTCGATATACCCATGTCCGTCTGTCCGTCTGTCCGTCTGTCCGTCTGTCCGTCCGTGTGAACGCCTAGATCTCAGAGATGGTAAGAGCTAGAGTTACCAAACTTTCACATTAGATCCCATATTATTCCATAGGAGGCAAGTTTATTTTATTTTTTTGATATCGGGGATAAATTATATAGCTCCCATGGGGGTGTTTGAGACGACCTCGACAAAAAAATAGCGTTTTAGATGAATAATTCGTTTGTTTATAAAGATATCGTAACCAAATTTGGTATTCGAAAGTTTTTTATAGTTCCCAATCACTGTACCAAATTTGATCGAAATCGGTTGACTATATCATATAGCTCCCATAGGACCGATCGGCCAAAATAACTTTTTTAAAGAAAAATTCGCTATATTTCGTTGTTTAATAAAGATATGCTAACCAGATTTGGCGTTTGGAAATTTTTTAGACCATTTAAGCAATGTGCCAAATATGAACAAAATCGGTTGACTATATCATATAGCTCCCATAGGTCCGATCTTCCAAAAAATCGATTTTTTAACAAAATTTGCTGTGTTTCGTTTGTTTGTTAAGATATTGGGACCAAATTTGACATTCGTGAGTGTTTTATAGTTCCTAAGCACTGTACCAAATTTAATCCAAATCGTTTGACTAGATCATATAGCTCCCATAGGACCAATCGGTCCAAAAACACGTTTTTTATACAAAATTCGATGTGTTTTGTTTGTTTGTAAAGATATTTGAAATAAATTTGGCATTCATATCTGTTTTAAGGTATTTAAGCACTGTGTCAAATTTTATTGAAATCGGTTGACTATATCATATAGCTCCCATAGGAACGATCGGTCAAAAAAAAAATGTTTGCTTAAAAATTCTTCTGTATTTGGTTTTTTGTGAAGAAATCGGACTTTATTACAAGCTAGTGGTACAGGGTATCCTAAAGTCGTCCGCGCCCGACTTTACGTCCGCCATTTTTTATAATCGGTTTGCGATATGGCCATCAAAGCCATCTTCGATTTTTCTATGACCTCATATCGGGAGAGGTAACGCTTTCCACGGAGTTATTTTTTGAGTCGATCAAATAGGAAAATGTCGCAGGGAGCCAAATCATGTGAATGCGGTGGTTGTTGGATAGTATTCGTTCCGTATTTAGACGGATAACGATGACATTGTGCAACGAGCATTATCCTGGTGCAAGATCCACCAGTTGTTTGCCCAAAAATCCGGTCTTTTTTGACGAATTGTTTCACGTAAACGTCTCAAAACGCCCAAATAATATTCCTTGTTGACGGTCTGGCCTTCTGGGAGGAACTCACGATACACAAGACACTTGTAATCCTTGAAAACTGTGGGCATAACCTTCTTTTTCGACTGAAAGAAGTGGTTCTTTCGGTAGTGGCTCATTCCGTGCACGCCATTCACTCCCTTGATGTCTGGATTCCGTGTTATCCTCATAATTTCACGTCTGCTCTCCAATAATGAACCGTTTGATGAATGTTAGGTCGGATACAGCGTTGGAAATCGTGTCTTTCAAATCGAATGACTAAGAGTGCCACTCGGTGATGAGTCCGGGAACTTTTTAATCAATGTGGTAACTCTTAAGCGATGAATTTTTCTAGTTGATGTGTTAGAGCGAGCCTGATTTAAAATTATTATTATAATATATTATAATTATCAGATAGTGAGAACTGGAACTGCTTATATTGGAGTCAAACTCCGCTTCGAGTTTTAAGCGGTTTTGCCGCAGATATCTACCACTTATCAGACAGTGAGAATTGAAAGATCTTTAGGGAACTAACTGTTTTGGAAAAGCTGCGTTCCGCCTCAAACTCTGCTTCCTATTTTAAGAGGTTTTGCAACAGACCACTTATCAAACAGTGAGAACATGCACAAGCTGGTTATTTTTCGAGCGACTTCGTTTGGGAACCAACTTTTATGAAGAGATATCAAGCGCTTCATATGCTTATGTTGGAGTTTGATTTGAAAAAGCTGCATTGCGACTCGCACTCCGTTTCCTGATTGAAGACAGATATCGCCCAATCTTCAGACAGTGCGAACTGGAACAGGCAGGCTATTCTCCGTAAGGACTTTGATTGGGAACAAACTCTTATAGAGTGCTATGAAGGGGTTCATTTGTTTGTATTGAAGTCTGTTTTGGAAAAGGTGCGTTCCGACTTCCAGTTTTAATCGATTTTGACCAAGATATCGACCACTCGTTAGACAGTGAGAACTCGAAGAGGCTGTTTATTCTCCGTTGGGACTTCGATTGAGAACCAACTCTTATAAAGAGATATTAAGTGCTTCATATGCCTATGTTGGAGTCTGTTTTGGAAAAGCTGCGTTCGGACTCGCGCTCCGTTTCCTGATTGAAGGCAGATATCGACCAATCTTCAGACAGTGAGAACTGGAACAGGCAGGCTATTCTCGGTAAGGACTTCGTTGAAAGTGCGTTCTGACTCAAACTCCGATCCTAAAATCTTGCTTACATTTTGTGTTCACACAACGCTTCCAATTTTAAGTGCTCTGGATACAGATACCGACCACTGTTCATTGACAGAATACACTAGAATAGCGCTCTTTTACGTGTTCCTTTGCCCCGCTGCGTGTTGATAATTTAAATGAGCGACTGACTCTGTTAGGTTGGTTCTGACTCGCTAGCTGACTACCTTCGGAGCAGTATCTGAGCATTTTTATCTTTACCTTTTTATTTTTTTCGTTTTTCGCTTCTTTTTTTTTTTGGTATAGAGTGTGCGTGTGTTTGGAGCTTGTTCTTGGTAATACCTTGTTCTTCTCATGTTTCCTTCGTGTAGTATGCAAAGAAAAAACTTTTGCCGGAGCCAACACATCTTAAATTTTCACAAAATTGCTTGCTTTCTTTATTTTTTCGTGATTTTTTTTTTTTTTTTGCGAGTTTTTTGTTCGTTTGTAGAGTTTTGCTTGAATAACTTTAGTTAGCTTGGGATGTAGCCTGGCAGGTGCCTCTCAACCTTGTTGCACGTTTCTTTTTTTTTTTTTGTGTCTGCCCTTTTTTGTGGCCCATTAGGGCGGAACTTGCATGTCAACGCCTGATTGACGAAACGATGAATAAGTTGTGAATATTAAGCACAGCAAACTGAGCTGAGGGGGCTTAGCCAAAAGTGGATGCAAATTGTTGCCAAGGCTGTTGCACCAGCAAAACTTTTACAGCAAGTTTGTTTTGTAATTAAAAAACTTGCGCTTAAAGCCAAAACTTTTAAGATAAATTTGCAGCCAGCATTAAGTGCATTGTAAGCTTTTCAACACCTTGACAAAGAACTTGGCAATTTTATTTCATAGCATTTATCCTGACCAGCTCACACCTTGGCTCCTTGGCCGTGGTCTAGCACCTTTTGTTGTGTTCAGGTTTTTGATGCGCGCAACTCAGTGGAAAACCAGGGCGTGAGTAATTGATAAAAAGCATTTTGTATGGGCATGTAATTTGTAGTACTTTCAGTTGATTACGCGTAATGCTTGGAGGTTGGGGGCTATAGAAGCAATTTTAAAGTTGCGAACTTTGAAATACTCTGGGAATGGAGCTGGGGCGAATGCAATGACGATGGGAATTGCAATAATAGGGACAAGCGAAACGATGTGTTGAATGATTATAAGAAGCTCAGATAGTGGACACTAGAACCTTCCTCCAGCTTACACCGCTGGCGTCGAGTTAAACTTCGAAGAAATTCGATAGGTATTTAGGGATACTCCGATTGTTGCACTCGATTGTTGATTGTTTTTTTCGACTTGTGTGAATTTTAAAGTCCAGACACAACAATCTACTGATATCTATCATATTTCATTCCGTTTTATTTCCACTTGTCTGCACTTAAATTTCACTGTACAAAGGCAAATATTTCTAATTTTGAATTTTTCACTCCATTGCATTTCAACTTGTGAATCGTCAGTACCTTTAATTTTAAATGTCATTTCAGTTTGTGTTTCTTCAATTTCGCTGTGTAAAGGCAACTCTGCACTATCTCTATCACTATTTCATTGCCCAAAGGCAACTCTTTCCTCTCAATAACTAACCTATTCATTTATTAAGATAGATCTTAAGGAGATCTTTGCTTGTGGCCCTTAAGAGACCTCACCCGTTTATTTAATTGATATATACTTGTAAAGGGTGTTTTTTTTTTTTTGAGTTACACAGGTTTAAATCATAAAACAAAGAAATATATTTTGATTATCAATGAAATGGGCTTTATTGGATAGAAAATTAAATAAAACTAGTGGGTCCAGCAGTCGTTGTACTGCCCAAACTTTTTGAATAGTCTTAAGTTCCCTAGTTAGCTTATCTGGACAATCATAAGATTTTTGGATTAATTGACTTTCATGACTCTCTAAAAAGCCGTATGGACGAACTTAAGTATTCTTAACAGAGCCCGGATCTCTAATAAATTCATGCCCCACAGAAACAACAATTCAACCCCTTTGCGACTACGCTTCTGTCTGCACTTAATGTCCAATACCCGGTGTTGAAAAATTTTCTACCATGCTATATTCATGATATTCCCAAAAATGCGTATATCTCACGAACCAATACACACAAATGCATCGCAATAGGCTTAAAACCTCCTTATTGACAACTTCTAAAACAAGTAAAATCTGTTTTGAAATTCATCGACGCGTTCTTGTGAACACCCATAACACGTAAAACATAAGTTTCTTGTATATATAGATGAGTTTAAAATCAAAATATAAAACGGAAATGTATAGGTTGATTTTAGGACACATTTTTCAACTTTCCTTGTTGTAAGTATATTTTTTGTTTCCTCTGTATTAAATGACTTGACCTAGTAACTTAAATAAATATTTACTTAATAATATTTACCCCTTGAAGAGACCTCCACTTTTTATGTAATAGACATGCGAGGGATGCCCAATAAGTATTTAGCTTCGTGTAGTACATTCTCGTAGATGGCTACTGTCGAAATTATAGCCGAATCGAACTGCTACTTTTCCTTTGACCGCGTGTGAGGGCAAATCCGAATTTTTCGTTTTTCTTTTGTATGCTCACTACCTATCGGACTACCCTAGTATGTTAGGTTTGGGGTAGGGCGGAAGTCGGGACCCGACGTCCAAACTCACTAAGGCCCATTCAGAGTGTCCTCATATGTACCAAGTCACAACCACCCGGGTGCCTAAATAAACATCGAAAGGCACTTTGGACTCTGCTCTGAGAGCTGGGATAGGTCATTTAAGAAGTATGATTTAAGGAATCGGAGCCTTGTCTTACATAGCCCGGGGCTGTGACAGAAGAAGTGCTCTACCGTCTCCAGCTCCTCCTTGTATATTTGTACATCAATAGAAATTAAGTAGATCGAGTAAATCTGTGGAACGCGAAGGGATCATAAAATACGTTTTGTCTTCGAATATGGAATTTTTTTTTTCCATTTAGTACTCCTCTAGGGAGCTTAGGGCTTCAACAAGAACCTTCCACCGGACTCTGTTTGGCGCAGTTTGCTTTGCTGTGTCCCAGCGTTGGGACAACACGTTGAGTGTTGTACGACGCCAGGTTGCCTTTGGCCTTCCCACTCGTCTGCTTCCTTGTGGGTTCCATTCTAAGGCCATCTTGACGATGCTGCTGCGGTCCTTTCTCAGTGCATGGCCAATCCAACGCCACTTGCGTGTCCTTATCTGGTTACAGATAGGAACTTCACTAGTGTAGTGCCATAGTTCTGCGTTTGATATTCTGCTGGGCCAGAATATTCCGCATATAATCCTTAGGCATCGACATCATTCTTTGTGGGGCCATCCACGTTTCGGTGCCGTACAACAAAATGGACTTGTCGCTCCCATTGAAGATCCTCAGCTTTGTTCTTCTGCTTATTTGCTGGTTTCTCCATATGCGGAATAAGCGTCAAAACGCTGATCGCGCTTTGCTTAGACGATTCTCTATATCCTCATCCACCCCACCACTATTGGAAATTGTGGTGCCAAGGTATGAGAAACCAAATTACGAAACTCTTTTCGAAGGTATCCTCCTTCTTCTAATTAGAGCAAAGGTCTTTATTTGGGCACAAAAATTGCGAATTGATAAAAAAAAATGTTTAATACATTTTTAGTTCGGAAAAGTCCAGACCTAAAGTGGGTGTCTTGGACAATAGAAGAATCTTTTTTTATATATAAGTCCCATTGCAATTTCAATAAAATTTACTTGAATCAATTCTATTGCACATACTAGAATTCTTACTTGGATGGCCTTTGACACCATTAGCAACCAATTCAATAGAGTAAGGTGGATTTTAGAGGGACTACCTCTATTGTCTGCCCCAAAAAAATTCACATATTACTTTACTTCGTCTCAAATTGCATTTGGAAATAAAACTTTGTTACCATTTCCATTAAGTGGCAATATATAGTATACACCCTACTAAAGTTGCGCTCGTCAGCCACTTGTAAATCTGGTTACCTTTGAGCACCTGACAGCGCACATAAATTCATATCCCTTTTTTTTTTTGTCAATATGTTATAAGGTCCTACTCAGTTTCAGTCAAGCACAGGCAACATGCTTGAAAAGCAGGAACTTCAGACAGGAGCAGAGCACTTGCTGCCACAGCGTTATCTGCCACTTTTGACATTTTGTTTGTTCAATTGGATTGTGGCTGCTGCAGCTGCCATGTGACGTCATACACACACGTAAAAGCTTATTTATTTATGAATAAAAAAAATGTACTTTTTTTTTAAAAAAAAAGAGAAGGAAACTAAAAGCACAGTTATACCTTATTAATTTAGTGCAGTTTGCTCTTATAAATTTATATTTATTTTCATTTTTTTCAATTCAATTCTTGCCGCTGTAAATCCTGCTTCGCACATTTAATTAAAATTTATTCATGAGCAAAATTAATTATGGCGCGCACAACTTCAGTAAACATGAGCAATGCAAGCAGCTACACTGTAAAAAAATTCTACACAAGCTGAATTAATTTATGTGCATTGCCTTTTAAAGGGAGACATTTGAGCTATGTATTAGCTTTGACAGCTGTTGCCATAATGAAGTGTTGCAAAAACCTGCTTGTGAACACCCCTGGGCGTTGCAAACTATTTGCTACGCGTAGCTTTTATAAATACTGAGAATTAGAAATGTATAATATGTTGTTTAATAAGTTGTGGAGTTATTTCAGGAGAATCTATTGCGGTTTTGTTTTGAAGAATTTAGATATGAATTTACCTAATGTCCTTAAATAAAGCTTGTCAAGTGAAAATTTATATAGTGTACTACTCACATTATAATACCGAATATTATTTTTAATAATTTAAAAAACAACGCGAAAATGTAAAATTTTTAACTATTTGAGGAATACTACTAAAAATCTACTATTTATCCTAATCAAAACTCACGGCCGTGGAGAGAAAATCTGGACCCAAAGGGAAAATGTAACGAGCCATTTTTTTTACACCTTAAGCTTGAATCACGAAAGTACGACCGTAATTATATTGGGATCCTAAGAAAACTTTGGTCTCGGGTCTCCCCCTCCACTTTCTTGTCGGGCCCTTCAAAACTAAGAAGCGCTAGGTTAGGTGAGGTTAGGTTAGCTAGTTCACCACTCATGCCCACTTGAAAGGTCCCCTATAAAAGGTGTGGAAGCCATCCGGCTGCCTAAATAAACCTTAAAAGGTATTTTGGACTCTGTTCAGAGAGTTGAGATAAATCGTCTAGAAAGTGTGACTGTAGGAACCTAAATCTTTTACTGCCCAGTACAGTGTTCCACTGTCTCCAGCTCTTCTTCAATGCCACAGCTTCTACAGAAGTCATGGTGGGGAGTATTCAACCTGGATGCGTGGTTTCCTACCAACCAGTGTCTCGTGATGGCACGGATAACAGATGAGCACTGGGCTCTATTCACCAGCAAAGTTTTTTTGTTCTTTTACTGCAGTATGTCGGACAAGTTTTCCGCGACATTCTACACGTGTTCGATATCCGATTCCACGTTTTATTTGCACAGAGAGCGAAAAAATTTCGAATTCTCAGTTAACAGCAGGCCATGGGTATACCCAGGCCCTCCTTGTCTTGAAGGAGGATGCTGGTAGTTCCTTGTCTAGCCAGTTCATCCGCAATACAATTTCCCTCAAAGTCTCTATGCCCTGGGACCCATACACGAAGTCATCGAAACTAGGGACTTAATAGCCGCTTGGCTGTCCAATAGATACAAATGATCTTATTTTTAACTTGTAGGTTTCTTATTGTTATTAAAGCTTCCCGGATTGCAGTGACCTCTGCCTGAAAAACACTGCAGTGGTCCGGGAGTCGAAAAGCAGTTCTAATGTTGAAATCCTCAACGTAGACGCCACCCCCTACACGTTCGTCTAGCTTGGAACCGTCCATGTATACCTTTATCGAGCCCGCTGGGCCTAGTACACCTGTATTCCACTCCTCTCTGGTTGGAATATAGGCTCTGAGTTTAGTTGTCAAAATCAAAGCGCTAAAATCTATAACAATTGCAGGCTCTTATTAAAATATATCGATATTTTGTTTGCGACTATTGATGGTCAGTGTTAATTAAAGCCAATTTTTCTTTAGTGTACACGTTGCAACACCCACACAGAACCCATGCCCAATATTTTGTCCTTCAACCGAGAGCTGCACAAAAAAAAAAAAAAACAACGGAAGGCAAATAAAAAAAAAAAATGAGAGCAGCAACAACAACAAGCACAACGGGAAAGGCTGCGCTGAGTACGGCTCGTTGACTAGTTGCCAACCCGGCAGCCAGTAGGCCCCCTAACTGCTCCATTCACTGGTCGACTGGCTGCCTGGTGCCGGGTGCTCTGCCTTCCTGCGCTGCTCGCCTATTTAGCCAACCAACTTCAACACATTTAAATAGCTGCAACTTCCGTTGCAACTAGCGCAGCGCTGAGACAGGAGTGGCCCCCATCCTGCTCCCAGCAGGCAATATAAAACGCATATAATGCTGCTACTCAGCGGGACTGAGCGCGCCGGAGGGGTCACGCTGCTTGTACTGGGCCATGGCAGCAGAGTGGCAACATCCTGTGTACGCGTCCAATGCTCACTTAAAGTTTGTGGAGGTGTATACCAGAACCCCAACAAAGAATATGCTCCTCCAGCTAACCAACCAGCCAGTCAGCACAGCAGTCCAACAATAACAGCACTTGCATTCATTTAGCATTTAAGTGTAGTTGTTGTTTTAACCATTGCTGCTGGGGGTACCATCACCACCAACAGTTCCATAGTGCATCCTGTGCTTAGCTGGTATGGCCAACTGTGTGTTTGTGTGCTGCATCTAGTGGCGTTGAAATTGTCGACTCGGTCATCCGAATTATGCCATTATAGCATAAGCTGCCACCAACTTGGCCACCACCACCGGCAACATCATCATTCACGTGCAATGTGTGCGCATCCGTATCCGTGCATGCGTCCGTTGCCCATTTAAATGAAACTATGGCTACCCAGCCGAACCAAACCCGTTGACGACGACGTCGACGCCAAGCCTTGCTCCAGCGTTTGTATACATTAATAATTAAAATATTTTACCCAAGTTTGAATGGAGCAACAAAAAGAAGAAGAAGCAGCAGCAGCAGCAGTCAACGACTACGTCAACGGGTTGCCTCTGAAGCATTTCAATTTCGGTCGAGTGTGCTCTGCGCCCTGGTCATGTTGCTGCGGGTGGAGTCTTGGGGGGGATGGTTTTGGGCTCTCGCTACTCGAGTTGATGAGATGTCTGCGCGCCTGCTGCTACTGCTGCCCTACAACATCATCTCGCTACCAATGTTATTCTTGTTGTTGTTGTTAGTAATGATGTTGATTTCTTAACGCTTCACTGCTGTCTGCGGAGGCGCACTCCCATGCTGGCATAAAAAATGTAAATTATTTACAAGGATTTTAACGTTAACGCAAGTATCATCCAACCAAGCAACCGAGCAACCATTCATATACTCATTCAACCATGACTTGACAGCAGCAGCAGCCCCATTTGCACTGTGTTGTCTCTCCTCATGTGAATGCCTTCTTATACTTGGTGGTTTTGCCTCATTGTGTCTCGGGTCGGGTCTATCAACATAGATTACATTGCACATATTTGTCGTGCAAATGTGGGCATTAATAATTCAACTTTGCACGTAAAGCTTAAAGTCATGTATGATGGCTGGTGGGGCACACTCGGATCATTCTTCGTCGTCCATTAGCGCTATTATCGACAGCAAGTCACACTTTCAAGCAATTTCCTGTCATTGCAGTGGGCATATGCAAATATAAATAAAGTTGGAGCTCAAAAATTGGGGTTTTTACACATGCTCCTGGGACTCTTTGGGATAAAGGTTACATTAAGTGCGTGGAAGTGTGGCGCAACTGGGTAAAAGTTTCATGGATAATAACTTAATTTAAATAAGGTGCTCCTTAGAACATGGGTATGTCTGTTACCTCAGGCCGGCTAGAAAGTCGTAGAACCATCCTGAAAATGAAAAAAGTTATATACATAAAATTAATCAGCGAGACTAGCCGAGTCCATTGGGACGTGTCCATCTGCTTGCTGAGATTTTGGAAAAAATATGCATTTTGTCAAAAGGTTATACCCATCGAGAGGTGGGGAGGATAGTAGTTTGAAAAGTTAATGTACTAGCATCCACAAATTGCTTCAAAGACTAGTATGCATATCTCTCTCGGGAACGCTGCGTACCTGTCAGCTGTCATGGAGTCAATTCTTGGGCTCACACCACTGCACATTTTCATCAAAAAGTCAGCCATGCAGAGTATGTACTTATGTATTCCATTCCTGATGTATCGATCTGCTCTAGATCAGATCTTATGATCACGGAACTTTTTCATAACCAGAAATTTAGATCTCTTCCCCAAGTCAGGAAACTCTGGGGAAACCCCAGGTGGCAACAATAGTTCACAGATGGGTCCAAAACTGAGCAGGGTGTAGGTGTTGGAATCGTTGGACCCAACACCAGAATCTCTATCGCAATGGGCATCTGGCCCAGGGTCTTTCAAGCGGAAATTCATGCCATAGAGATCTGCGTCCTTAATATCCTTCTCAAGGGAACTAGGGGAGCAAACATATGCATTTTTTCAGATAGCCAAGCTGCTATCAGGGCACTGTCATCCTGGAGCATTTCCTCAAGGATGGTTAAAGAATGCCACAGCTACCTCCAAACCCTGTACGCCCGAAGCAAAGTCGTGCTATGTAACACGATCGCTGACGATCTAGCACGACAAGGTGCCTCCACGCTGACCACATCACGTGCGTCGTTTTGTGGTATTGGCTGGTCCACAATTAAAACCATGAAAAACAAATGGGCCGCTGGAGAACATAAGAGAACCACCAGACATATTCTCTGTGATTGCCCAGCGCTGGTATGGGACAGATCCTGTCACATGGGAAAGGAACGGATTAGTCTCTTCCATCTCAGGTCAATACCAACAAAAGACCTACTGCAATGCATGCGGAATGTCTTTTGCTTTAACTTAAGGGTATGGTAAAAAAGACCTTTTGGTCGCAGTGCCCCTCCTCTCTGTAAGGAACCCTTTTAGGAAAAAAAAAAAAAATCCACAAACTGTTCATTTTGTGCTTTTTTTATAACTTGCACAATACTGCGCTTATTTATGCTCAAATAGATCACTTCATGCAGCTTCACCAACTGTGTTCTCAAGCTGTTAGGGAACGACAGGCTTGCTGAGTTCTAATAAGCCATAATGTTTTTAAACTGCCTATCGATAACAATGGCTGATTCGTTCCGACAGTGTGGGTAAACGCTGCAACTCAGCACTCAAGCCATGATTGCAGTTTGAAATGTTGTACTAGTAATTGCAACCTGTGCAATTTGTGTTATTTTTTCTAACTTTTTGCACCCTACTGTGCTTATTCATACACAATTAGATCATCTCATGCAGCTGCAGCTGTTGTCAGAGTTGGAGTGCACGCAGCACACCCACTTAAACCAACAACATGCCTCCTCCACATCGGACTAAGCCCATACAAATGTAAACAAAAGCTTAAGCAAACCCACGCAAACTGCGCGTAGTTGCAATTTGCATATACTCGGAGCTGCAGTTACGACTGCAGTGCCTCCGAAAACAACAACGACTAACTAACAACGATGTTGCACATCCTCGTCCTATCGTCGTCCATGACGTGCATGTTGTTCCTCCTCCTACTCCTCATGCTGTTGCAGTTGCCATTGAGGCATATTGTTAACCACTCGAGGACAGCATGCGCGCATATTTTTGCTTACTTAATTCTTGATGGCTTTTTATTTTTGTATGGGTTTGCTCTTAATGCATTGTAGGGGCTCTACTGCCCCAACGATATGGTTGGTTTGTTTGTTTTTTCCCAACAATAAGAGATGCATTTATTGTGTGCGAATTTTTAAGGTCGATTAAATTTTGTGAAAACGGTAGCGAGACGTTAATCTGAAAAATCTTGTGGGTTATGCAAACTTAAGATTTGCATATATTGGTATTTGAGATATGTCAAGAACAAGAGTGTAACAAATTCTACGCTGTTAAAGAGAGCCAAGAGCAGAAAGCCTTGGGCTTCCTTGGCGTCTGCAAAAATGTGGAAAAAAACGTCAAGTACATTGTCCCAGATAACAAGCACACATTAATCCTTTTCCCAAGAGCAAAAACGTTAACGGAGTAAACTTGAGACGTTTTAAAAAGGGAGGGGGTTAAGCTCATGTTATTAAAACTGTCATCAATTGAGCCGGATGAAACACAACTCTAAGGTCTGACGCAGCAACAGATTGGTCGAGAATATAGCTTCATATAGCTAGACGACCGTGTGGGGGAGACGTCTACGTTGAGGATTTCAACATTGCAATTGCTTTTCGGCTCTCGGACCACTGCAGTGTCTTTCAGGCAGAGGTCACAAAAATCCGGAAGGCTTTAATAACAATATGAAACCTACAAGTTCAAGATAAGAACATCTGTATATATTCGGACAGCTAAGCGGCTATTAAGGAAACCACGCATCCAGATTGAATGCTCCCCACCATGACTTCTGTAAAAGCTGTGGGAGAGGAGCTGGAGACGGTTGAACACTTCTTCTGTCACTGCCCTGAACTGGGCAGTAAAAGATTTAGGTTCCTACAGTCACATTTTCTAGATGATTTATCTCAGCTCTCTGAACAGAGTCCAAAATGCCTTTTAAGGTTTATTCAGGCAGCCGGATGGTTTCCTCGCCTTTTGTAGGGGACCCCTCAAGTGGGGAGGAGTGGTGCACTAGCTCACTCTAGCGGTATCGCAACGGAGCTATCCTTGGGCTAAGTGAGTTGGGACGTCAGTCCCAACTGCCGACCTAACCTAGCTTCATCTCGAAGCACGAGATTCCAGCTATAAAACAAGTTTCTCCGGCATTTTGGAGAAGGTGTGGTTTCTTTTTAGCTAGTGTAGACCAAATAAAATTATTGGGACATTAAAATAGGAATCTGCTTCCATAAGAACAGAACGAGGATGGTGGTAGGAGTTGTTACGGGGTACTGCACCATTGGCCATCACGATTTCTGCCGCAGCTGCGGAGATGAGAAAGAGACACAAAGCATCCAACAACTGCTACGCGACTGCCCGGAGCTTCTTAGAAGACAAACCCAGTATCTGGGTAAACCATTCTTTGAGGATTTGGGTAGTCCAGCCTAAGTGCCTATAGCGGATCGGGCTGCCTTTGTCGAATCTTCAAAAGGTTCTGCAACATGAGAGACTTAAGAGACTTAGGATGTCCTACAGTTTTTGAACCTCCACCACAATCTCTTTCAGCCCTTAGGCAACACAATAGACCTCAAGGTCTCTGAGTGATCTCAGTCTCTATCTAAGCTGCCCTCACTTTATTCCATTCCTTTCCTCCTTCTCTTACAATTAGGCAACACAATGGACCTCATGGTCTCTGGGTGATCTCATTTACTGACCCAGCCCCCACTCAACCTAACCTAAACTAAATATGAACAAGAGAAGTGGTTTACTAATATATTCCCTGATTGACTATTTTGTCAGTCGCCCCTGAGCGGAGCATGATGATCTCTATTACTAACTTCGAAGAGAACAGGGACAGTTTATAGCAAAATCCGAACGGCGATGTCTTGAATTAACAGAAGTTCACTCGATCTCCTATTCTAATTTTTCGACCATTTTTGTTCAGTGTACAATGAGTGAACTTCACACCTAACTCACAATTCGCTGTACACTATCGACCTGATTGAATACAATTGTTACCTATACTATATTCACTTACTTTCGCTCAAAAGAGTACACCTATTAACCATATCTTTCTCTCCCTTTATTTACAGTACACTCACCCGCTTCTTCTTCACTGGTATCCACGTCTTCCAATACGTTCATCAACACACCTGCAACACTGCTTTTTACCACACGTTTTGACATCCAGGTGGCAAATATTACAAAGCCAACTGGCGGTCCACAAATTGATGTCATTGTTAAGGATCTGGAGGAGGCAATGGCCATTGATTTTTACTATGCCAAGAATTTGGTCTGTTGGACTGACTGTGGGCGTGAGATCATCGAATGTGCCCAGACCAATACAACGCTGCCGTTGACCAAGGCGCCCAAACAAACTGTGATATCCACGGGCCTTGACAAACCAGAAGGCCTAGCCATTGATTGGTATACGGACAAAATATATTGGACAGATGGCGAGAAAAATCGCATTGAGGTAGCCACGCTCAATGGTAAATATCAAAAGGTGCTCTTCTGGACGGATCTGGATCAGCCGCGCGCCATTGCCGTTGTGCCAGCCAAGCGTTTGCTCATTTGGACAGATTGGGGTGAATATCCTAAGATTGAGCGTGCCAGCATGGATGGTGATCCCTTGACACGCATGACTTTGGTTAAAGAAAATGTATTCTGGCCCAATGGTTTGGCCGTAGACCTGAAAAGCGAACTGATTTATTGGACTGATGGCAAAAATCGTTTTATAGATGTTATGAAGCTGGACGGCAGTAATCGACGCACGCTTGTCAATCATCTTAAGTATCCATATAGTCTGACCTATTTTGATAATCGTGTTTATTGGACTGATTGGCTGCGTGGCTCTTTGAACGCCTTGGATCTGCAAACGCTTGAGCTGAAGGAGCTCATTGATACACCCAAAGCGCCCAACTCGGTACGCGCCTGGGATGCCTCATTGCAGCCATACGAGGATCATCCCTGCGCACACAATAATGGCAATTGCTCACATCTTTGTTTATTGTCCACCAATGCGCAAGGCTATAGCTGCGCCTGTCCGACGGGTGTTAAACTAATCTCGCCTAGTAAATGTGCCAATGGCTCACAAGAGATGTTGTTCATTGTACAAAGAACACAGATTAGCAAAATTTCGTTGGATTCACCGGATTTTACCATCTTTCCATTATCGCTCGGCAAAGTGAAGTATGCCATTGCTATTGACTATGATCCCGTAGAGGAGCACATTTATTGGTCTGATGTGGAGGCCTACACTATAAGGCGTGCACATGCTGATGGCACTGGCGTTACCGACTTTGTTACCTCTGAGGTGCGTCATCCGGATGGCTTGGCGCTTGATTGGCTGGCGCGAAATCTGTACTGGACTGACACTGTTACTGATCGCATTGAAGTATGTCGTCTAGATGGCTCTGCGCGCAAGGTGCTTATATATGAGCACCTGGAGGAGCCTCGTGCCATTGCCGTGGCACCTTCGCTGGGCTGGATGTTTTGGAGCGATTGGAATGAGTTTAAACCTAAGGTGGAGCGTGCTTCGCTCGATGGCTCTGAACGTGTTGTGCTCGTTTCCGAGAATCTTGGCTGGCCAAATGGCATTGCGCTCGACATTGAGGCCAAAACGATTTATTGGTGCGATGGTAAAACAGATAAAATTGAGGTAGCCAACATGGATGGTTCGGATAGACGCGTTGTCATCAGCGAAAACCTCAAGCATCTCTTTGGTCTAAGCATACTCGATGATTATCTGTACTGGACAGACTGGCAACGACGCTCCATTGATCGTGCGCATAAAATCACTGGCAATAATCGCATTGTAGTGGTGGATCAGTATCCGGATCTGATGGGTCTGAAGGTTTCCCGGCTACGTGAGGTACGTGGCCAAAATGCATGCGCCGTGCGCAATGGTGGTTGCTCTCATCTATGCCTTAACCGGCCAAGGGATTATGTGTGTCGTTGTGCAATTGACTATGAACTGGCCAATGACAAGCGTACCTGTGTTGTGCCTGCTGCCTTTTTGCTGTTCTCACGTCAGCAGCATATAGGACGCATATCCATTGAGTACAATGAAGGTAATCATAACGATGAGCGGCTACCCTTTAAGGATGTGCGGGATGCTCATGCTCTAGATGTTGTGGTGGCGGAGCGTCGCATCTATTGGACTGACCAGAAGTCCAAATGCATTTATCGTGCTTTTCTTAATGGCTCCTATGTGCAACGCATTGTGGATTCGGGTCTTATTGGACCTGATGGCATTGCTGTCGACTGGCTGGGTCACAATATTTACTGGACGGATGCTGAAGCGAGGCGTATTGAGGTAGCGCGTCTGGATGGCAGCAGTCGTCGCGTGCTGCTCTGGAAAGGCGTTGAAGAGCCACGCTCATTGGTGCTCGAACCCAAACGTGGTTACATGTACTGGACAGAATGGCCATCAGACTCCATACGAAGAGCTACTATGGACGGCGCAGAGCTGCAAACCATCATAGCAGGCGCAAATCATGCAACGGGCCTGACTCTGGATCAAGATACACGACGTCTTTATTGGGCAACACAGTCGCGACCCACAAAGATCGAGTGCGCCGACTGGGATGGCAAGAAACGGCAGGTGCTGGTCAGCAGCGATTTAGATGATCCTATTGCGCTCTCACTGTATCAGGACTTTGTTTACTGGAGCGACTGGAATACCGGTGACATTGAGCGTGTCAACAAATATACCGGCCAAAATCGTAGCCTTGTGCATACAGGCATGACCTCCATTACCTCGTTGCTAATTTTTAACGACAAACGTCAGACGGGCGTGAATCCTTGTAAGGCCAACAATGGTGGATGCTCGCATTTATGTCTTGCAACACCTGGACGTCGTGGCATGACTTGCGCTTGTCCCACTCATTTTACACTAGCCAAAGATGGTTTTAACTGCATACCACCAAGAAACTACATCATATTCAGTCAGCGAAACAGCTTTGGTAGGTTACTACCGAATACTACAGACTGTCCCAATGTGCCGCTGCCAGTTTCAGGCAAAAACATACGCGCTGTTGATTACGATCCTATCACGCATCATATATACTGGGTAAGTGTAAATCTCTGTTAGAAAATTAGTGATTTATAATCAACTTGTTTTTGACGCAGATCGAGGGTCGCAGTCACAGCATTAAGCGCTCACTAGCAAATGGAACCAAGGTTAGTTTGCTGGTCAACTTTGGACAACCCTTTGACATTGCAATTGACATCATTGGACGTTTGCTGTTCTGGACCTGCTCATATTCAAATAACATTAATGTTACTAGGTGAGTGGGTTTTGTTGTCATAGTGGTCTAAACAGCTAGCTAAACTTTCGCTTTCTCAACAGCTTCTTGGGTGAATCCATTGGCGTTATTGATACGGGCGACTCGGAAAAGCCTCGCAATATTGCTGTGCATGCCATGAAGCGTTTGCTCTTCTGGTCCGATGTGGGTAGCCATCAGGCTATAATACGTGCGCGCGTTGATGGAAACGAGCGCGTGGAGCTGGCTTACAAGCTGGAAGGTGTTACGGCATTGGCACTGGATCAGCAATCCGACATGATTTACTATGCGCATGGCAAGCGCATCGATTCCATGGACATTAATGGCAAGAACAAGTAAGTTGCAGAAATTAATTTCAATAATCAAGAACATAAAACTGACGGCCCATTTTTTACAGAAAAACTCTGGTGTCCATGCATATCTCGCAGGTGATTAACATTGCCGCTTTAGGTGGCTTTGTCTACTGGCTCGACGACAAGACAGGCGTGGAGCGCATCACGGTTAATGGAGAGCGTCGTACAGCCGAGCTTCAACGTCTGCCGCAAATCACCGATATACGCGCCGTTTGGACGCCAGATGCCAAGCTACTGCGAAATCACACTTGTCTGCACAGTCGCACCAAGTGCTCGCACATTTGTATAGCTTCTGGCGATGGAGCTCCACGCTCGCGCGATATTTGCTCCTGTCCCAAGCATCTAATGTTGCTGGAAGACAAGGAGAACTGCGGTGCCTTGCCCGCTTGCGGTCCAGATCATTTTACTTGCGCTGCACCCGTGGCAGGCAACAGTGATATGAACAAAGATTGCATACCAGCTAGTTGGCGTTGCGATGGTCAAAAGGATTGTCCCGATAAGTCCGATGAGGTGGGCTGTCCCACTTGTCGTGCGGATCAGTTCAGTTGTCAGTCGGGTGAGTGCATTGATAAAGCCTTGGTATGCGATGGCACCACAAATTGTGCAAATGGTCACGATGAGGCCGATTGCTGCAAGCGACCCGGCGAGTTTCAGTGCCCCATCAATAAGGTCAGTAAATGGCAGAATACATAATAATAGAGTTAAAAAAATAACTAATCCTTTACTTATAGATTTGCATTTCGGCAACGCTTTTATGTGATGGCTGGGATAATTGCGCCGATGGCGCAGATGAATCACCGGATATTTGCATGCAACGACGCATGGCGCCCGCCTCGGACAAACGCGCCTTTATGATACTTATTGGAGCTACAATGATTACCATATTCTCCATAGTATATTTGCTGCAATTTTGCCGTACGCGTATTGGCAAAAGCCGCACAGAGCCAAAGGATGATCAGGCCTCGGATCCGCTATCGCCTTCAACTTTGAGCAAGTCGCAACGTGTGTCGAAAATAGCTTCAGTGGCCGATGCCGTACGCATGTCTACTTTAAATTCACGCAATAGCATGAACTCTTATGATCGTAATCACATAACCGGCGCTTCCAGCTCAACAACAAATGGCAGCAGCATGGTTGCGTATCCCATTAATCCGCCACCATCGCCGGCCACACGTTCTCGTCGACCCTATCGTCATTATAAGATCATAAACCAACCACCGCCACCGACGCCCTGTTCCACAGACATTTGCGATGAGTCGGATTCCAATTATACCAGCAAATCAAACAGTAATAATAGTAATGGCGGCGCCACAAAGTTGTCGTCCTCCTCTGCTGCGGCCTGCCTGCAGTATGGCTACGACAGTGAGCCATATCCGCCGCCACCAACACCTCGCTCGCACTACCATAGCGATGTACGCATTGTGCCGGAGTCCTCCTGCCCGCCTTCACCATCGTCGCGCTCATCAACATATTTTTCACCGCTGCCACCTCCGCCTTCGCCCGTGCAGTCGCCTAGTCGTGGCTTTACGTAACATTTCGAGATTTATATGTAAGAGGGGTTGGCACAGCGGCTCATTTTATTTAGTTAGTGTTTAGACTATATCATTGTTGCTTCCATCAGCCAAGTTACGATTGTATTACTACAAAATACTATAATTTACTACTATTGCATTGTACATATGTATGTGTGTTTTGTGTGCATATCTTATTATTGGTCATTTAAGGCTTTAACTATTTTTAATGTGAGATTTGTTTGGTCGCATCCCAATCCATTTATGTGTGTATATATTATATAATTAGAAAAGTAGCCAATAATTTTAATCATGTATTTCGATCTCGTTAAGTTTTTCTGCCAGAAATTTCTTTTGCCAGACGAAATTTATTGCAAAACATAAGTAAAACAATAGACTGCAACATTCAAGCAAACGTAAATATTAGAAATTAAATTTGTATTAACTTATAGAACAAAAACGCAGGTAACATGCATATACATATACCTATATATTTAATAATAGACAAGGCTATATAATATTCCGTGTGCCAAATTTTCAAAGAACTACACGTTTTCATTAATCTACTAATTAATTTCAATTTTAAACTAATTTTGAGCGCATTATTTTAAGTTAGCTTACATTTAAAGTTACATGTTAGATATAGAAGTGTAAATATGCAATTTCTTGTGGGTCTTACGTACCAAATTTTTTAAAGTTCTTTAATGAAGCAATACTGACAAAATGCAAAACGTATAAACACGAAATTTAACTGTCTTCTCTTAATTGTTATAAACACCAAAAAGTGCCTCAGTAATATGTGTGTTTTATTTGTTTTATTTCCTATATTATTTTACATAGATAAACAAATAGATAGTTATACATATATGTGTAATTTTTGCAATAATACAAAATATTTATAGTTAATTTTAAATACCATAATTGTAACAGTAACAATATACAAATGAAATATTTTAAAGTATAAAACTGCAGTTTTTCTTACAATTAAAACGATTATGGTAAAAAAAATCGACTGCTTGTTAAGTTATCGATAGAAGATTGTACGAAACGAACGACAAAAAGCTGGCTGCTACGTGTTATCACACAGCTGTCTTGAAAACATAAACACAGCTGGCTTTTTGATTATTGGCCGAGTTGTTGACAAAGTTATTTTATTTTAGTATACTGTGCAAAATTTAATATGTTGTAATGCTAAATTAGTAAGTTTAAACCCACTCTTAAAGACAAAGTTTTAACATGCTGTAATTATAGCAATCGTTCACTTTTAAATGGGTTTCGGACAGGTTGGCGCCGACATCAAAGCAGTCAAGAAACAAACGATGCTAACTCTAATGGAAACTCTTACATTTGGCGAAAGCCGGAAGGGCAGAACACAGGCATAAACATATATAATCATAGCCTACGCCGCAAAGTACCATTGGTGCTTCGTAATCCTCATTTAGCCACATGGTACACATGCGGACCGACAGTTTACGACTCGTCGCACCTGGGCCATGCCAGCACGTACGTCAAAGTGGATATTATTCAGCGGATATTACGTGAACATTTTAAAATCAATCTAGTAACTGCAATGAATATTACCGATGTTGACGATAAAATTATTAAGCGCTGCCGCGAAACAGGAAAAACATGGCAGCAGCTAACACGTGCCTACGATGAAGAGTTTAAACAAGATATGTCGCGACTGAATGTAATGCCACCGGATTTTCGCAGCAATGTCTCGACAAATATGCCCGAAATTTTGCGATTTATTGCAGAATTGCTAGCTACAGAGCAGGCCTATATAAGCGAAGACAAATCCGTATATTTTAATGTATCTGAATATCCATACTATGGAAAATTGCAAAAACTAAATATGAGCGTTAACGAACAAAAGGAATTAATAGAGCAGAAAAACAGCGCTGCTGACTTTGCACTGTGGAAAGCGCAAAAGGAAAAAGATGAGCCCAGTTGGCAAACACCCTGGGGAGGCAAAGGTCGGCCTGGTTGGCATATTGAATGCAGCGCTATAGCCGGCAAATTTGCAGGCAATCAGCTGGATTTCCATGCAGGCGGACTTGATTTGCGATTTCCTCATCACGAAAACGAGGAAGCTCAATGTTGTGCTCGTTATCAGACTAGTCAATGGGTTAACTACTGGCTGCACACAGGCCAGCTGTATGTACAAGGCGAAACAGAGAAAATGTCTAAGTCATTGGGTAATACTATAACAATCTCGGCGCTATTAGAACAGTATACCGCCGATGAGTTTCGCATGGCCTGCCTGCTTTCCAATTATCGCAATTCCATGTCGTATAGTGAACAATTGATGCTCACAGCACGTCAGACCTTAAAGAAGTTTAAAAACTTCTACGCCGATATGGAGGCATATACCAACTTTTTAAAGCCAATAAAATTGTTCGATAGAGTTGCTCTTGAAGCACAATTAGCACATGCCGCCGCTGAATATGATGATTGTTTGCGCGATGACTTTGATACGGCCCGCGCTATAAGCGTGCTCATGGATCAAATGTCTAGCTTAAGTCGATGCATCAACGAACAACAAGACCATGCGGAACAAGATCCTGCACAATGCTTAGATATTTTACTAGGCGCGCGTAATTTCATATGTAACGCTATGGAAAACTTTGGAATAAGGCAACAAGAAGTCACTGCGGCTGCCTTAGACACACAAATGGATGAGACAGCTGCTAATTTGGATATCAACGCTCTGGTGGGCGATGTGCTTGTCATGCGAGGTAAATTGCGCGAGCAGGCGATGAGCGTAAAAAATCAACAGCTTTTGAAAGTGTGCGATGAATTACGAAATTTGCTAGAGAATCATGGAATCCAAATACGCGATCATAAGCAAGGTAGCTCGTGGGTTCATAAAGGAAATATTGTGCGCAATAGAGATGCAGACTCTGGCCGCAATTAACGCAGCATTTGTAATAATTGATTAAATAAGTAACAAACTAAAACAAAAAAATAAAAAATGTAAACTGTATCAAATCAAATCATACAATTTGATTTGAGACAGTTTTAATTAAATATGCACAAAGTGATTACAAAATCTTTGATTTGTGGCTTTTTTGATATAGGTATGATTTATGCATTTCACTTTTCATGTGTTATACTACCAAATAGTAGTACATAAATATATGGCATAATAACGTAAGTTTTTAATTGTACGTTCGTTCGCTGGTGGCGCACTCTGCTTTATATAAATGTTTGGTTATTAAATAATCGCTTAAAAGCTTGAAGAAGGCGCCTAGGCTGGTAAATGCTACGAAGCTAATGGATAGCACAAAATGCCATTCAATATTGGAGGAGCTTAGCATTGCAATTTCTATTAGCAGCACTAAGGCCTGCAGCAAAGCCAGGCTGGAGTAGATGACAGTGGGATTGTGAAACAGTTTCTATAAGAAAATCATAAAATTAAATATGATATGCATGCAACTTTTAACTGCTTAACTTACATAGAAACGCACATGGCTGGCATTTCCTGGCGTTGCTACCGTAACCAGACCCTGGCTGCGATACGTTTCGCCGTTATGCTTGACAGTAGTTCCATGGCCATACACCGAATATTTAGACCAAGTCAGTGCAGTAATAAGCGCTGAGCCGCCCTCCTCTCTGTTCTGAGCATCACGATCCAGTCGCTGCCAGTGACCCAAATGCAAGGTCGCGCGATGCAGCGTGTCGCTATATTTGGCGGGATATAAAAACACGGCGCACAAGCTGAATGCGCTCAGGCATACTGCTACGCAATGTTGAGCCGCGCGAATGACATTATAATGCACACTTAGTGCTAAAAGGCAGGGCACCAGACCGCTATAGTAGGCATTCAGCATGGATGTGAATATGAGCTGTTTAAAACGCTTGTTAAAGTCATGTCTGAGTGTTTCGACCTCCTGCCGTATTTGTACCGCATTTGTGGTACAGCAATGCACTGGCATGTCATTAATATAGACTCCTTGTATTTCAAATTTTGTGCGCAAAAAAGGTTCCAGTTGAAAACCGAAGATAAGCAGGTAAACTATAACACTAAAGAGAAGATATTATAAATTTAAATGTATAAGATTTTGGGTACTTACGGATAACTTAAATAAAAAAGCAATATGTAAGTATGTTGCTGATACAAGCCCAGCGCACAATAGCATATGGCCAACTGCAACAGACAGCCAAAGCCATATTTAGCGCCTAACTTTAAAAGACGTTCCTGACGCTCATTGCGTTTCCATTTTGTCAAAGCCTTCAGCAGCAGGCAATATAACAAGCGTCGCGTATTTACAAGTATTATCAGATAACGCAAATATGGATCAATCAGTTGTATGTTCTAAAATAAGTGGAGTGCTTTAAGATTATAGTTTAGAAAATCAGACAGTTGGCACTTACCACCATATGTCGTGTATGGGACTGTGGTAGCCACCAATTTGTGCGATAAATGTTTATAAATTGTACAATAGCCGCGCCCATTGTAAAAGCGCACATGATCAATTCACTTAGCCATTCGGATATCAAAGCGTGCTCCGGAAAGGGAATATGTTTGGGCATAATGGGCGTAGAGGGTGCGCCCGTGCCGGCTGCAATTTTGGACGAACGAATGTAAGCGTCCTGGGTGTCGCTGGAGCCGCTGCCATCGCTGCGTTCGTCATAAACCATATTTGGATTATAAACAAACTTTTTTGGAACTACATTTAAGCACTAAAATTAAACACAAAAATATTGTGCGGGTGTTTGTACAACAGCTGTTGTACTGGCTTGCGTGTGCTGTAAAACGTTTTGCCTAAACGTTAAACGTTTGCCAACACTAAATTATTAACAGCTGTTCTAGAATTTTATAACAAAATTATTTTGTTAACGAATTAGTTACAAAATAGAAACAAATTTTATTGCAAGCACTCAAGATGATGCGCTACGAAGGCAACGAAAGACTGGCTGATGAAACAGCTTGTGCTGGCGTGCGTGCGGACTTAAAAATGTGCCTGTTGGAGAGCGAATGCTGTCGAATTGATCGTAAAACGCCGCGCCAGTGTTTGCAGGACAACAGCGTGCCGCCGGAATGCCAGGTGCTACGCAATACCTTCTACGAATGCAAACGATCCTTGGTAAGTTTACTTCAAATATGATTAAATAAGCTGGATATATTTATATAAATTATATACACAGCTGGATAATCGGCAGCGCTTTCGCGGACGCAAGGGTTACTAACGTTATAGACATGTTATTGCGACTTTTAAACTTAATTTAATAAACTTAGCGGTTACAAAATGTAAAATAAAACAGCGTATAAATTAATTTCTACGCCGTCTTACGCGCGATATACGCCAGGCGTTCGGCTCTTCATATTTGTTATACAGCGGCTCCAAACGCTGGTTCTTCTTAAACTTGCTAAGTTTAGTTGGATCTGAGAAACGGAAGAACGAGGGCGCAAATTCAACCAGCCATTTGGGATCTATTGTTGTCACCTCGCGCATGTATTCCTTAGTTGTCTGCACCAGCTCATGATAAACCACCCATTCGGGTTGCCGATTAAACAGCGCGCTAGAGGGATGTATATAGACCACCTGAGAATCGACGAGCGTACGATAACCCTCCTGTGGATCTTTTTTCGCGGCATTACGAAAGAATCCTGAGCATACTGCCTTTTGTATGCGCACAGAGTTTTTGCCGGCAGATACTACATCCAACTTATGTCGATCCATGATGCCCAGTAGCTGTTTGCGTACATCCTGCGAACGTTTAAGCGTTCGTATTTGTACAAAGTTCTCATAGCACCAAGCATTAGAAAACTTGTTGTTTTTCCAGCTGTTGTACACGGCAAGCAAAGTCAAGTGATCACCTGCAATGACATAAATCATGAGAAAGTTTTAATATTTGTGAAAAGCAAAACTTACCTTCAGCTTGATTGAACTTGGCCTTCTTCTGATCAGCCAGCGCCTGCTTGTCCTTAGGTCTATAAAACACATTCTGCACACTGAGCATGGAAACAATAGTCAGTATCTCATCGGAGCATTGCAGCGCCACTGACATAATAAGCATTTTTGATAGATTAGGCTCCAGCGGGAATTCAGCCATGCGTCGGCCTAGACGTGTCAGCAAACCTTCATCATCAAGCGCCGAAAGCGAGTGTAGTTGCTCCAGAGCCATTACCAACGATTCTACAGGCGGTGCGTCCATAAAATCAAAGTGCAGCAGATCATTAATGCCCATTGTCTTCAGCTGCAGCACAGTTGTGGCCAGATTTGTGCGTTGTATTTCAGGCACAGGAGTGGGCAGCATTTCATCACGATAGGCGCGTTCCGTATAGAGCCTATAGGTCTTACCCGGACCTGTACGACCGGCGCGTCCTGCACGTTGCTTAGCAGCTGCTTGTGAGATAGGCGTGACCACCAAAGAGTCCATGCCTGTCTTGGAATTGTAAACCTTTTGTTTGACAAAGCCAGGATCTACTACATAGAAGATGCCATCGATTGTTAGTGAAGTTTCGGCAATATTTGTTGCAATCACGACTTTTCGACTACCCGCTGGCGCTGGATCGAAAATGCGAGTCTGCATTTCTGAGGGCAGGGCCGAATAGACAGGTAATATAATTAGCTCCGGCACATCAGGACCCAAGCTCTTCATGCGTTCATAGAGTATTTCGCAAGCAGTATCGATTTCCTCCTGACCAGTAAGAAAAAGCAAAATATCGCCTGGAGGTTCGCGCAGATGTATTTGCATAACAGTTATAAGGGATGCGTCCAAGTAGTCCGTTTCAGGCTCTTTTGTATACAAAACCTCCACAGGAAACGTGCGTCCAGGTATTGTAAATATGGGCGCTTCGAAAAAATATTGCGAGAACTTAACCGCATCTAATGTGGCTGATGTAACAATAAGTTTGAGTTCAGGACGCTTTTTTACTGCCGTTTTAAGCAAACCAAAAAGTACATCCGTGTGTATGGTGCGTTCATGCGCCTCGTCCAACATAATTACCGAATAGGTGTTGAGATCCGCCTCCATTAGACACTCACGCAGTAACATACCGTCTGTCATGTATTTGATGACAGTTTCGGGACTGGTGCAATCCTCAAAACGTATTGTATAGCCTACCTCCTGGCCTAAGCGACAACCGTACTCTTCAGCAACACGTTTGGCTACAGACATGGCGGCCACACGACGTGGCTGTGTGCAACCAATCTTGCCACGCGCCGTAAAGCCGCATTCACCCAAGTACTGAGTAATTTGTGTGGTCTTGCCTGAGCCCGTTTCACCAATAACAATGAGAATTTGATTGTCGGCCACAGCCTTGATCAAATCATCACGCAGCTTATAAATGGGCAGTGACTGACGCTGCTCTACAAGCGTTAGATCAGTTTTCTTGCCAAATGAGGACTTCTTGCCACCTATAACGTGCTTTTTCCATTCAGGCACTTCTTGCGGCGCCGCGCCCATACCTCTCATATTCGCAGCTAAGTGGCGCGACGAGTCATCATCGGGCAGTGGATCGATCCAGTTTTTGTTGAGGTTTGTGGGCAGGGCTTCCATTTCTTGTTCTCGTTGCAGCATTTTTTGTTCACGTCGCTCTTTGGATAAGGCAGACTGCATCATGGCCGCTTGAGCAAGTGATCCATCTGGATTCTTGACTATACGTACAGGTGACAAATCGTGCAAGGCACGCCCATGACCTGATAAAAACGGCGGCTCTTCTTCAACAATCTCAATTTCAATATCAGCTTCATCATCCTCCTCTTTGGCCAGAAGGCCACTCTCCTCTTCAAAATCAGGCATTTCACTGCGGTCCAAAACGCCTGAGCTGATCATTTGCTTGATTTCCCAACGCTCCGGACTTGAAATTCGGGTTACCCGCTTGCGCGACTCATGTTCGTCGCCATCAATATTATTGCCCTGCAGATTGAGGAATGCTGTACTGCTATTAAAAGGTCCATCGGGATTGCGATCTTTAAGAGAGACATCGTCATCAGGTGCATGCGACAACGGGTTTAAATCACGGCCGCTATCCTGGTCTACTTCTTTCATGGAGAGAGATACCTTTTGGCCAGTGACAGACATTACCTTCACTTTTACCGTCTGATTACGGCTGACCACTTCCGTAACATCAGTAACACGCCCTTCAGCGCGTAGTTGAGAGATATGAACCAAACCTTCCCAGCGTTTGCGCAGACCAAAAAGCTGTACAAAGCAGCCAAATGGCACGATATTTGCAACTTTTCCGGAATAAATTTTACCCACTTCAGGGTCGTCAGCCATTACTGCAGCTGGCGGAGGCATTTTTTCATGCCGTTTGCTGCTATTGCTATTTCTTTCACGTGAACGCTCCCGACTACGACGGGCATGCCTTCGACTGCTGCTTCGATCAGCAGAGCGTGACCTACTACGTCGTCTGCGGTCGTGCCTATCTTGGCGATCACGTGAGCTAGAGCGTCGCCGTCGGCTTCTATCTTCACGTGATCGGGAGCGGCGGTTGCGTTCCCGTGAACGCCTACGGTCGCGGTCACGTTCTCTATCGCGACTTTTGCTGCGTTCCCGTTCGCGGTCTTTATGTTTATGGCGTTCCCTAGAGCTGGAGCGCCGCCGCCTGCTGCTCTCTTTGATTTCTTTGACTACGGGTTTGCTGTCTCCAGGCGCCAAGGCTTCTAGTTCTAACATGGCCGCATCAACATCGCTTAATTCTGACTTTTTTATATTAGCTTTAACCTTAGTTTTATCTTCGTCAGATGCCTCCTCATCGCTTTCAGTTTTCTTGCTATACTGGTCATTTGGTAGCGCCAAACCAGGAAACATTCTCTGAAGCTGCGATTTTTTATCATCTTTCTCGTCGAAACTTGGACTCTTTGCATCGTTGCCTGTAGCGCGGCTTGGCCGCATCAAATTTATGATGCGCTGCAAGTTTTGCACTAGAGAATCTGGAAACTCAGCTCCATTGTCCAAAAGAGCCTTACGAAAAGCATCGTATGTGCGATGCTTGTTTTCCAAATCAATAATAAATTCGGCTAAATCTTTATCATTAATGCCCAAATGATTATCCAGCTCTGTGCAGATTTTTGATACCAGCGAAAGATACTCAAGTTTTTGCAACTCTTCCATGGTTGCAAAAACCACACTGTCTTAAGTTTTTAATAAATAAAAAATTATTTTTTACAAACGTTTCGAGCAAATAAAGCAACAACGCGCACGCATTATATACGACAGCTGTTTCTCAGGTCCAAAGTAGTGCTGCAAAATAAAAGATTTCCTAAAAGTGGCATCCCTATAAAAACATATGATGATGCTTTGACATATTTTTGACTATTTCAATAGATTACGCTTGAGTTTTTAATGTCTTTCGTTTTGTTTCATTCAAACTATTAACGGCTACAAAAATAATTTAGTTCTGTTATTTACAAGTTAAATGAAAGCGCGGAAATGTCGTCGTTTATCGAATGTTTTAATAATTTTGTGCAAAGTGGCGGGGCACGCTCTGCAGATCCAGTATATGATGACCGGATACCGCCAAAAACCTCAACGCCCAGCGAGTCTGTAAGTTGTCAGCTAACTTCATAACACGAAAATCTACATGTTCCGCCATTCACTAGAAAGTGCGCGCAATCTAAAAGTAGAGTGCAGTTTGCTAATGTGGAAATTTGCACTTCGACGCAGTCAAAGCGCATATCATGTTATCGATAACATAAAACAATCTGGCCGAGTGCAGTTTAACTTTATTCTGCTGTGTGGCAACGCTCAATATAGCACGCCATATTGTATATGCTGCAGACCAATTGCGAAATTTGCAGCAGCAATTTCTAGTTTTGTTAAAAATACTAATTAAAACGCGTTAAAATTACTAAATATTTTTCAAAAGCATAAAGTTACCTTTGTTTTAAAATTTTTTTTAAGTTCTATAGTAGTAGTGTGTGTTTTTCAAATTATTACGGCTACTCGCTGCGACGTAAAAGAAGAAGAAAAATACCTGTAGTAGAAAGTATACAAAATAATAAAAAACATTTTTAATAAATAAACAAACGACAGTATGCTGCCTAATAAAAAAACACAAAATAAACCTAGCGTCGCTCAGCGTGCGTCGGATATACTTCCCAAAAATCTGCCAGCCTCTACATCGATTATAACATACAGTCCAAGCAAATTTGTAGCTAGAACTAGCAGCGGGGACAGCGTCGGCAACACATACACAAAAAAACAAACATTTACATCAGCACAAACACACAGTATACAACATGTCACCAGCAGAACCACTATACCAAAAACGACAACAACATCTAACACAAAAAAAATACCTGCTAAGGGCGCTCCGTCCTCCTATTATGTTGTCAAAGCCGGCTCACTGGGGTCGGCTGCGGCAGTTTCGGCAGCGGCAGCTTCTTCTGCATCCAAACTACAGTTGCATACTGCTGCAACAGTGACTGCAGTATCTCCAGCAGCAGCTGCAGCGGTTTCCGCTCCAGCAACACCAGCAGCAGATAGTGTAATAATATACCATAATATTAACTAGTCTAACACATGGGCACTAACCTAACATGCATATACATTTTGAACAGCCACATCATAGCACTCATTGTTATTTACTTCACTTAAATGTTTACATAATGTTAATGAATTCGAACGTTTATTTACAGTCTAGCACTATCTCTGTGCCCAGTGAAACTTCATCTGGTGATAAAATGGAACATAGTTATATGCGCGATCCCGTACGTCCTGATATCAGCAATGGCTTAGCGCCTGCACGCACCATACTTGTGTGTCATGCACCACAATGTTCTTGGTGCCACACACATTCAGTGAAAGAACAGGATCAAAATGAAACACAAGAGTCGCATGTACCACCCTATGACGAAATAGCAGCCAAAGAGATGATGAATGAATGCGCACGCATTGCCAACTATGTAAAGAACAATAATCCTGATGAGCAGGACTGGGAGACACGTGTCAATCAGTAAGTGCTATTATCAATACATATAAAAAAAAGTCACTTTATACATTGCAAACTCACTCTCATAGATATACCTGGACACAGGCCCAAAAATCGCTATTTGGCAAAGTAACTCGCATTTTGGATTATGATCAGCTTGCCCGTTTAGCCAACGACAAGCGACAACACGAAGCAATACATCGACGGGTTTCTGTGGACAAATCTAGTTCTCGCATGCGTCGCGCTCTGGCTAGCGTAGCGTGGGAACCACGTCTTACACAGTGGCTGCATATGCTGCTAATGGAGCATTTGCCACCTAGCTATATGGCGTCTTATTTGGATATTATGCAAACGCTTAAGACAAAGTTACCTACGCTCACAGACAAGATGCTGTTTAGCCGGCCGCTAAACAATAGTCAAGAGCTGCTGGCACCGGTTATGAAAAAGAAATGGGAGCCACCAGTTTTGTCTAAGCCGCGGCAACTAACGCAAAATACCATTTTGGTAGCGTTGCCTAATCTGCCTACTGGTGGTCAGGTGCCAGAACGTATGCAAAAGTGGTACAAAGCGTTATCCAATATGACTAAAATTGTGCAGATAACTTTGCCCAATACTAGTAAGTTGGGTTCATTTTGTAAATAATTGTATATTGAAATATGAGATGAAACTACCTTTACAGATGATCGCATTGGACGCCAGAACTTGGATCAAGTGGCCGAGACCATTGTATGTCTTACTCGTGTTCGTATTAACGAACTTCGCTCAGAAGATCCCAACAGAGGCATCATATTGATTGGGTTCAACGCAGGTTCAGCGCTGGCCTTACAAGTTGCTATGTCGGAGAGCGTGGCGTGTGTTGTCTGCATGGGCTTTGCCTATAATACACTGCGTGGTGCACGCGGCGCTCCTGATGATCGGCTTTTGGACATAAAGGCGCCCATTTTATTTGTTATTGGCCAGAACTCGGCACGTACAAGTCAAGAGGAAATGGAGGGACTTCGTGAGCGCATGCAATCTGAGACATCGCTTATTGTAGTCGGCTCCGCTGATGATTCATTGCGTGTACCTAAAAGCAAGCGACGCATTGAAGGCGTAACTCAAGCCATGATCGATGCTATGGTAGTGGTAAGTAGCTGAATCTGAATTTGTTGATTTGCTTAAGCTAACTTTCTTTTAAAGGATGAGGTCTTTGAGTTTATAAACAAGACGCTGAATAATCCGCCAGGACCCCGCATGCCCACTTCGCTGATGACCAATAGCTTGTTTAAACAAAAACAAATCTTAGCTGACGGAAATGCCAACAAGGCAATAGTACAGGCACGCAAGCGCAAAGTTGATGGAACCGACGATGCGACCACGCCTGCTAAGATTAAATATGTGCCCCACAGTAAGTTTTCTTGTACACTCTGCTTTCTTTTTGCTAAGTTGAAATTCAATAGTGAAATTTAAACCGGATACGGTTTATTGTGTGCAACTGCAATAAAAATAGTTTTAAGCACAAAAAACGAGGATTTTAAAAATACTTTAAATCTCAAGTTTCGCTTGGATTTTATGCAACTTGCTCTTTTATTTATCTTTAATTTATGTATTTTTAATTTCATGATTTCATTGTATCTACCCGCATGTTATTTTAACCCACTCACATTTCAAAAATCAAACCATTGTATGTTCTGTAGACGTTGGAACCTTTAAAGCTCCCAGATCGAAGCCTGCTCGTTTACTAGATCCATTTGCGGTCAAACGAAAGGGTAAATTCATTCCTTCATCGTAATCGTATTTCAGTATTTGACCTAAAGTTCACAATTTTCTTAAGCATTTACAAAAAGCCCATTTTCAACCACTAACAGTCTCTATTTCCACAGTTGGACGTCCGCGTACGCGGCCATTGCCCAATGTAGCTGCTGGAAATATAAAGACAGTTGCGGGCAAAAATACGCTTGACGATTCCAATTTGAGTATGGATTCATTACTGGATGAAAACATGGACTATGATGATGCCCCACCCAGCAGCAGCGGTTTGTCCAAGACCATAGGAGCTCTACAAAAGCCTGCCATTGGTAGCACATCTACAGCTATCAATAGTTTACCAAAGACCACAGTATCGTTGTCAGCTGGCACCAAAATCAAAATGATACCATCCAGCCAGTTTGTGCAGCTAAAGAGCTTGCCGAATCAAAATAAAATGATTAACTACAGCATTAATAAGACACAAATTGGCGGATTAACTGCGGCTGGCGCAGGCACCAGCATTGGCAGCATTGTCAAAACGTTGCCCAGCGCTGGTGGTGGTCAACAAATCTTTACACTAAAGACATCACAGACACCACAGTATGTGAGCACAGCCAATGCAGCTGCACAGCCGAAGTTTACGGTTATCAAGAGTGTGCCGAAAAATTCGACAGCATCTACGTCTGGAACTAGCAGCAGCATGGATCTCTCCAATATTATTGATATGCCTATTGTATTTGCCGATAGTGAAGGCAACATTCCTGAGGGAGAACAGGAGCAGGAGGCACTTAATAATGGTGAGCAGCGTGCGAATTGCTTATATTACAATATTATATAAATATTTTATTTTACAGCAGCTGGCAGCAGCAATAATTTAGGCCAACTTATAATAAGTCAAAAAATCATCAAAGAGGCTAATCCAACTCCAGCCATAGCCAAAACCAGTGGCTTAGTAACGAGCAGCGCTGGTGGCGCAATCAAAGGCAATACGATCGTTTTGAATAAAGGTTTGCATCCGCTCTTTACAACGCAAAGCACTGGAACACTTGCGGGCAATAAGGTTGTCTATTTAAATCGCAACACTATGAAGCCCATGACAAATGTGATGTCCGCGCGTGCGGGTACTTCAACGTTCTCGCCCTATCCAAAGTTTATTGTGACCAATTCTAAGCCTGGCGCTGGAACTACAAGCAATCATTTAATAGATACCAGCAGCGGAACACAACTTGTCAATTCGAACATGAAAACTATAAGCCTGCAAACACTTAAATCTGGCGGTGCTACGGGCACACTGCGTCATCCAGCAGGCAGCACAGTCAGTTTAGGCAACAAGACTTTTCCGCAATATCATGTAATTAATGGCGCCTCAACAACGACAACTGGCGCAGTCTCTGGCGATGGCAAGCAAATTCGCAACATTATATTTAAATCGGCCACAGGACTCAAGCAATTACCTGTACATGTAATGACCAATCGTCCTATGGTCACAACAGTTAATAGTCCCGGCGGCACAATGCGTCGAGTATTGAACTTAGGCGTACCTAAGATGGTAACAAGTAGTACTGTATCGGTTTCTGGTGCTCAACAAACATTGGAGGGTCAGCCCAAGGTTATTAAGCTGCATACAACAGCAACAACAACACAGAAAAGTCAGGATAAGGATTATTAGCAGAGAGCTTTAAGTTTCTGACCTCTTCCTGCGCATTATTTTTTTTAATTAATTAAATTTTATTAGATATTTCGAATTTACAATTTTTGCTTGTATGTTGTATATATAGACCATGTTTAAACTTAAATATATATAGATGTAGAGAGTAAGTTATAAAGAGTGTGTTACTTGAAAAGCTTTGGATAAGCTTTGAAGGATTTTTTATAATTAATTGCTGGCCTCGGATCAATTTCGAGTTGCGACTGTTGTTTTTTTTATGTTAAACATCATCTCGATCTTAATTCAACGATCTTAATTCAACGCTTCCGAGTAGAAAATTAATTCTAATATATAATGCGTTTGTAGCTTTACCACAAAGTGTCTAGGAATGCAAGCCAAGCTCTTCATTCTCTTATCTTCATAATGCTTATTAGCTCAATGAGCGATGTCCACAAAGACACGTTTTTCAGTCTATCGTCACTGTCTGTCTTTACGTTCGAACGCCATTTTATCCCTAAGTCTGGCCGGACACAGTCTCAAGACCTTTTGCTCTGTTCATCTGGAACGTCTGTCCCTACCTTTTCTCCTACTTTCGGCCGTCTTTTAAGCAGTCAATTCAAACTTCTGTCTCTGCATCCATAAAGTCTGCCGGATCAAGAGATATCCTCATACAGACTTAATGCGGCTTAATCAAGAAGAAAACCGCCTACAATCATCGTCTCAATTCTAAATTAACTAAAAAGGGAGGACTAATCATAATTGTTGGAATTCGTTTATGAAACTTTAAAAATTAAAGCGATTTCGTCTAGAGGCCCCAAAAAAGCGAAAAAAGAACTAGGGAGCAGCCTTCCTAGGGACTCCAAAAAGCCCACTGCTTTTGCAAACATCACACGTGTGGCAGCCAGCCATGACACACGCGTCCTTTTGGCATTGTCTATTCCTGAACCTAGCAGTATGACCCGTAAGATTGCTGTGTGCCAAACGCATATTAAAGGTGTGCGTATTTTTGAAGTATATGATTTTCTTAGGATATCTGTTCTCTCACTGATTTGTCGCATGCAACGCACGTAAAGCTCATCAGCACCAACGAGCACATCAACAGAATTGTTCTCGTCGACGTTGTCGTCTTCAACGCCATCATCTTGGCTAGCTTCAACTGCAATAAAAAGGGCCATGAAAAGCTCTCATTAACAGATGAGACGTGTGAGAAGCGGGAGTGTTAAGGGCGCTCTGCTGCCGCCTAAAGTGCCGCACGTTTCCAGCAACCTGTGCAAATTCTTGAACTTGCCAGCGGGTTTTGGATTACCTCTTGTCTTTCCATAAATTTATTTAGTATGTCAGTTTGTTGCTTTTTGGCGTGTTATTTTATATGCACAGGAAGCGGCGTCGTGAGAAAACGCAACGCAATGGCAAATATGCCAAACGAATGCGAATTCCAAGGAATTGAGTGCATACTTATGTGTATATAGATGCATTATTGGGTTTGGATATAATGAAAAACTATATACATACATATGTTTAGTTTTTTATACATAAAACGACAAGTCAATAAAATTATGTTCGTTGAATGCTTATCAACGAGTTGGTTGTCAGCATTTTCGTAATATTAAAATTTGGAGCTAGAGTTTTAAAGGCATTTCGTAAAAGTACAATCCTATGCCATTTTGAGATTGCTTAGGGTGAGATTTATTCAAAGCATGGAACTGCAAAATTTCAGTAGTCTATTAATTGTTGTTCACGTGTTGATGAAAATGTGGGATTCAAATTAAAGTTTTTTGCAAATTAGTGTGGAACATCCCAAAAAATACCTCACAGTTACCTAACCGTCCTTTTAAACGTCTTGATCCCAACGATAATACGGACTAAAACTTTTGGATTTAGCCACCTTATTTCAGAGGAAATAGGATCTTTTCTATGATATCGGAGTTGTATATAAAAATCTTCTTTGGGGCATTATATAGTGCCTTTAAAAAACTTTTGTTGATGTAAATTAAAAACTGATTATAAAAATTTAAATAAAAAATACAACTCCGAGCAAGAAAACATGTTATTAAATCTTATCTTAAGGACCTTAATCCGCATGGGAGCAAAGCATCCAAAATCATTTGCTTATATGTTCCTCCAATTGCCAGTCGTCGGGATCGAGCAAATGCTAGTATTGACACGCCATCACTACATTATCACTGCTTGGAAACGAAATTTTCCAGATTCCTTCAGTTCAACCTATGTGCCTCTATTACAGACATTTTCCAAGATCCACGGAATTTTAAAAATTTCGTATTACGTTCTAACATTCACCATAAATCTGAATTTTATAAAAATTTCGCCCCGTTTCGGAATCCAAATTGTAAGTGGATTTGATAAAAAATTGTTTTCCAATATTAATTTGGAACCGCCGACCCGACTCCGGACTGTTGTAATGTTACCTATGCCATTAAACAAAACTTTGTGGAAAATTTCAGGCTTCTCAGTGGGTAAGTCAATCAGGTGAAATAATTTTTATGCAATATTGAAACTTTTCAGCGATTTTTGAAAACTAATAACATGAATCCAAAAATACCAAATTTCAGTTTTTAATCTTAATGCGTTACGGTTCATTTAAAAAAAATCATGTTTTTCATTTTTATTTAGTTGTGACCAAACTACTGAATATTTTTTGAACCAACACATTTTATTTAAAAACATATATGACAAAAATATGAAATTTTCTTATTTTTTTTAAGTATGTTCCTTAAATACATTAATCATAATTATACCCTGTACCGCTTGGTACAAAGGGTATATTAAGTTTCTGCAAACCGAAAATGTACGTAACATATAGAGGAGTCGTCGGACACACCCCAAAGTTACCTAAAATGTGATCAGGGTGACTAGAGAAGTCAATATACCCATGTCCATCTGTCCGTCCGCCCGTCTGTCCGTTTGAACGCCTAGATCTCAGAGATGGTAAGAGCTAGAGTAACCAAACTTCAACATTAGATTCCATATTATTCCATAGGAGACAAGTTTATTTTATTTTTTTGATTTCGGGATTAAATTGTATAGCTCCCATAGGGGTGTTTCAGACGACCTCGAAAAAAAAAAGTTTTAGAGGAATAACTTGTTTGTTTATAAAAATATCATAGCGAAATTTGGCATTCGAAAGTTTTTTATAGCTCCCAAGCAATGTTTCATCAAAATCGGTGGACTATATCATATAGCTCCCATAGGACCGATCGGCCAAAATAACTTTTTTTTTAAATATTCGGTATATTTTTTAATGAAGATATCGTAACTAGATTTGGCATTCAGAAGTTTTTTAGAGTGCCCAAGCATTGTACTAAATTTGAATAAAATCGGTTGACTATATCATATAGCTCCATAGGGCCGATCTTCCAAAAAATCAATTTATGAACAAAGTTGTGTTTCGTTTGTTTGTGAAGATATTCAAATTAAATTTGGTATTCGTAAGTTTTTTATAGGTCTTAAGCACTATACCAAATTTAATCAAAATCGGTTGACTATATTATATACATAGCTCCCATAGGGCCGATCCAAAAAATTGATTTTCGAACAAAATTCGTTTTGTTTTGTTTGTTTGTAAAGATATTTAATCTAAATTCGGCATTCAGATCTTTTTTAAGGTATTAAAGCACTGTGTGTAATTTGATCGAAATTGATTGACTATATCATATAGCTCCCATGGGAACGATCGGTTAAAAAAAATGTTTGCTTAAAAATTCTTCTGTTTTTGGTTTTTTATGATGGAACCGGATTTTTTTGCAAGCTTGTGGTACAGAGTATCCCAAAGTCGTCCGCGTCCGACTTTACACACGCCATTTTTTTCTTAAGTCTTCAAGGCCGCGCTAAACTTTTGGCCAAGTGCCCTTGGGCTCCATGCCAAGGCATCCACATTAGCAATTAAACCTACTAAGCATTTTGTGGTCAAACTTATTTTCGCCAATATATCTGAACAAGCTGTGCTTTTATATAAGGCCAAAGGGATTTGTCATAGCTTAATTGATGAAAATAAAAAGAGAACTTATAATTATTTATATATATTATATATTTAAGCGTCTGGCATGTCAGTTACATTCGAGAATTTCACACGCCATGTTTTGAGCAGTGCTGTTCAAACTGTAGCATGTCAGTGCTGCATATTTTGCTGACCATTGCAGTTTGGCAGTCGCCATTTTCTGTTTGGATGCACACAAACACACAAAAACACATACATGCAAATGCAGCTTATGCAAGGCTAAGGAGCTACGTAAGAAGCTTGATGCATTATTTTTAGACTATAATATATTTTCAACAACATATAAAATAATAATTTTTGAATACTCTTCTAGAGAGTATTTCCGAAGTTAAAGAAGCGCAAGAACTTGGAAAAAATACGTAGTATTAAAATGATGAAATTTGTTTTGATTATGAAATTGAATTATTCTGCGGAAAGAAGTTCATGGATAATTGAGAAAGATCATGTATAGCAGACTTAGGTCTCTACTCGGTGCGTTGTGATATCGTGATATGTAGTACAAGCACTTGCTTTGTTAAGACCTATCTGGGCTTAAATGGACCAAATGAACTTACCCCGACATGATTTATATATATGTAGTATTCTAGGAAAAATTGGACTCCTTGCAGTATTCCGGCATAATAAAGGTCTGTAAAGAAAGTTAGTAATTAAAGAAGGTACTCAACAAGTGCTTAACCTAGAAGAAAGGACTAGGGGGAAGTAACCCTGACTGATTTTTTGGTAACTTTGACGCCCTCTACTTGCCATGATATTAACTTTTGCATGGCGAAAAAAAAACCTCGAATAAATAGAACTCGAGCTAAGTGGATTCAAACATTCCCACATTTACACTAAGGAAATTGGACATCACCTTTTTGGTTTTAGACTTTTTGGGTGGTCCGTAAAACATTAAGCAACAGTTCCTCCAGTGCGCAGATTTTTTCTAGGTTAACACCCATCTTTATTCTAAGTCTTATAATAAATTTGCAAGGATAATGTACATAGGTGAGGTACGGTACAATAGTGCCTACTATCTCTTGTGAGAGAGCCCAATTGATAAAAAAAAAAAATACTTCCACTCACTTCCACACTTTTCCTAACTTTCCTTTGACATTACCTATCTGTGAACACATATTGGAATTAGATTGATTGATAACTTCGTCAGTTTCAGTCAATTGTTATAGTATTAGTTTTGAAACACAATCCCTACCAGCTATTTTCTAAAGGGTAGAAGCTTCTCCAAAGTCATATTAAAAGAATCTATTTGATTCTTGGGGTACCCCCCCTCCAGTTTCTGTAAAATTTATTTTCTTTTTGTTAACACAAAAACTTTCTAAGTAACAAATCAAAGTTTCAATAAGGTCATACTTTTTTCATGGTATATACGTGGGTGAAAATCAGTTGGAAATTTGGATATCCTTTTAGCTAGAAACCGCACTAAAATTAAGCTATTCGAAAAATTGCTTGTGAAAAGACTACAAATAACAAAATCGGTATACCTACCTTACGTTGATAAAAACGAGTTATCCTTTTTATGTAGCGAGTGAAAACTTCACATAGATCTTGATTGAAAAGTTTAATTAGAAGCACTTAAAAACTTTGGGAACTAGAGGCAATAATTACACAAGGACAAAAAAAAGCATGTGAACTTGGTGACAGGGCTTCCCAAATCCGAGAAAATCCAAGGTCTAGAGAAAATCATGGCCTCAGGGGAAAAAGTTCCGACCCCTCTATTATACTTTTAGCTTGAATCATTGTGTTCTGATAGTACGACAGTAACTACTCCGGGCCCATAAGAAAACTCCTTCCCCGGAAGCCCCCTTTCCATTTCATTGGACAAAAAACTGTTTGTTTTTCGATTTATGGCTTTCAACGATGCTTTTTATTAAATTTTTGGGATCGCTGAATCTTAATCCAAGTCCAAAAAACGCCTATTGAGTCCAAGTTCTAAACTAACCTCCAAAACACCTCAGGATAGTAAAATATTCTCCAAAATTCTTGGCTTTGGGGTTATGTCGGAGCCTTGACGTCCTCAATATCACTAGTCGACGATGAAAAATCTCCAGAGATGAGACTTGTATTTTATGTTAGGGCGATGTTTCCACATTCAAAATCCGTTTTTTTATTATCCTCTTATAGCTCGTTTTTTCTAGGACTATTTTAGTGGAAAAGGACCTTTTTCAAAAAACGGTTGCACATATAATGTCATAAAATCTGTACTAATTAAAATTTTTTCAACATTTTTTTTTCCTTAAAAGTAGAATAGAGTACCTTTCCATAATGTCCCCAGTCGTAAAATCGGTAACCTGAAGAAAAAACCATAGCCGAAAATGTGTGCCCGAAAGCTCAAAAAACACAACGTTTTGGTAACTTTTTCTACAAATATCGCAAGTTTTTTCAGAAAAAGTCTAAGACACTTAAAAAGTTATCTATTTTATATTATTGGTCGTGATATGTAGATGCGATTTCTGCTTAGTGTTATCTTTTTATGATAACTATTGACTGATTTATTGAAGTTATAGTAAAAATAAAAAAAAATAATTTTTTTTGGCGATGGAGTATAGGAGCAAAGCGAGCTTTGGGCTTTTTTTTGAGCTTTACTATTAGCTGAGCTTGTGTTAAGGTAACATGAATTCTGCAGCTCCACATCCAATGTGTAGGTTGCTGAACCAAGAGGATTTCTGGTGACACGACTTTTCAATCTTAATGTTTGATCCATGCTATTATAAACACAAGACAGGAGCTAAGTAGGAACAACGGTTCTTTTATGATTAACGTGGCAGTAAACTTCCTGAAAGCCTTTAGACGCTACCGTTGACTAGCTAGGAGCTCGTCCACTGTAGCTCCTTTAACATGAGCCTACCGACTCATGATTAAGGATTGACCCTGCATCAAAGGATAGGCAGTCATCATAAATGGTTATTGAATGGCGCCAATGGACACGCCACACGCACACGCTTAAAGGTTCATGATCACTCATGTCTTATTAGAAAAACCTATGGTATATATGACTTTCCGCTAAATATTATATGAGTATGGTATATGAGACTTTCCATTTCAGGGACTGCTTATTGGTTATTCCCAACTAGCTTTATAAGTATATCTTTTTTTTTTGTTTTTATATCTAAAGGTATTTCACTGTCCGCAAATGGGTGAATTCCTCCAAGGAGGAATTCTCTCAGGTGCCCATTGAAATTACACTGACGTAATCTAAATTATTTGAAATTTTTTTTAAATGGATAACTTTCTTCACACTGTTTCCTGGATTGTGAAAAAGATTTTTTTTCTTTTGATGTTCCTACTGAACACATTGGTTCAAGTTAAAGTAGAAAGGTAATAGAGGTGCCTGTAAATTTTCCTACCTGGCCCTGGACACATCCGCCTGCCTTTTGGTCGGTTCGCAGAACATCACTAATTTCGCGATTATCGGAATAAAATTAAGTTCACAATGGACTGGCTTTCGAACCCGGTTATAGATTTTTTCTGTGTAAATTAAAACACTTAAACACTCGTTGACCGGATATGTTTATTTTTGGTTTTCCGGACCGATGAATACGAATCCGAGGATACATTAGGTTTCTGAGATTGATGAAGAAGCCTCCTTTTATGGGGAGTTTTGAAGTTATGCCCGCAGCATTGGGTGAACAACTTTTTTTTGAAAAGTCTTTTCCACAATATCGAAAATCTTTTGGCTTGAAGCCCCTCTAACAAAAAAAAGGCTACAGTCACTATAATCGGCATGAAAACCCCCATAGACTAAAATATAGCAATTTTTAATAGATGACCTTCAGATTTTTACTATTTACAATTAAATCTTTTAAAACAGAGTTTTCATTAAATGCATCCAACTCGAAGTAATACTGCGAATATAAAGGGAAGGTATAGGGTATATAATAGTCGCAATATCCCAACTGTAAGGGACCCACTTGATTTTTCTTTTTAGAAAAAAATGTAAGACACAATTTTTTTGTCGCTACTCAGCAAAACTGGAGTATGAGGAGCTACAGACAGTTGCCTGCTTGTCTTTTATTTGGAGTCTATTTGTGCATATTATGTATTTAATTACATATATGTATATAGATATATATATATAGAAATATATATATGTATTGCATGTACAGTTGCAATTTGAAGGCAGCGCTGCTTTGGTCGCAGCTGCATTGTTTTTGGTCAAGCTTTGAGTCCCGTGGCGCGTCATTGAAGTGCTCTTCAGTTGCGCGTTAAAGCTGAACGTATAAGGAGCTGCCAAAGCTCCTGGTGTCCAAAAGGATAAAGTGACCACAAAAAAAGTGCAAAGTGACTAATAAGCCATTAACTGCTAATCTTAGGACAAACTAATAAACTCAAATCAAGTTGTGCGTAACTTACGCAATGCCTTGGCTGACTTGGTTTATCGCTGCTCCTATTCCCAGAGCCAGACACAAATCAAGCGTCCAAAACGCAAATCGAATTTGATTTAAATGTCTTGCTGCTGTTTATGCAATTTGCATTTGGCTTACCACCTGCGGCTTGGACACAAAATTGCGTCCAATTTGTTGCACTGACTGGTCAGTGGTCTGCATCTTGGTCAGCTTTGGAGCTGGAGCCTAAACGGCGCTGTCTGTCCAGCAGGCTGGCCGACCGTTACGCATGTGCATTGCATTTTAAAATTAATTTTAAAAATATATGTCTGTTTTTTTTTGCGTTTACAAGTTAGTTGCACTTATCAAACGGCTGTCAGACTAATTCGAGATATGTTTTTAAATATGTATCAGTGATAACGATAAATTGAGATAACATATGAAATATTTAAAAAAAAGCTGCTAAAGTAAGTCGTTAGTTAATAAGACTATGCGTATGAGTAATATTCTGGTGTTGGTCGTAAAGTTAAAAGCTATAAACTATTTTTAGTGAACTATTTTAATTAAAGCTTAAAACTAATTTATATATAGCCACAACATTTTTAGGTCGAAAAATAATTAAATGACAAAAAAACACTAAACTTCTTAGGTTAATAACTTTTAAGATTACCAAAAATCCAGAGCTTAAACTATATAAAAGATCGTGCTTAGGCTGGTAGGTTAAAACGTGAGATGAGCTAGCATGCGAAATATTTAAAAAATGTTCAAAGGATGACTTATGTCTTATATATACGAGGTGTGTTCAAAAAGTAAGGCGACTTTTCAAATTTCGCGGGCAACGTCTTTTCGATTATCGATTTTCCCGAACATCTGTACCAAATTTCACGTGAATGGCATTTTTTGTTTGGTTGTGAGAAGCGTAAAGGTTATATTGTAAGTGTTTTACGTGCTCGTCGATTTTTTTTCGGTCTTGGCTCTTCTGGCCGCTTCCATTGGGACGATTGAGCTTTTTTTTCAATATCATAACCTCGTACATATATCTTCTCTTTATTCTTTATGTTCGATTTAGGGTTACTTTACTTTAAAAGAATTTTCACATGGTCAAAACTATTAAAAAATTAAAGTTGAAAGTGAATTGAATCAAATTGAGTGGTTAAAACTTTGCTTATCGGAAAAAAGTGTTCTTTCACAAAAATTTCTATTTAGGAAAATTAAAAAATACAAAATTTTGAATTTTTATAAAAACTAAAACTGAAAATATTCATATTATAATAAAATAATATCTGGCCACAAATTTGCTCTAAGCCAAACAAATTTTGATACTCCGAAAGAATGAAATTTTGGTTTCATCACAGATTTTTTTACTTTTCTGACTACATTTTTCAAGCATATGAATGGAATGTCCCAAAAGCCAATAATACAAAAATTCCTAGGCTTATAGCATGCTCTCGTTTAGAGTTATGGAGTTAAAAATATATTTCACGTGCAATTTATGGATATACTATGTAATGTATAAAATATTATCTTAAAAAATGCCTCATAAATACTATAATATGTTTAAAAACTTTAGAAGACTTCGAACACTCAAACATAATTTTATAACATCCTGAACTATATTGAGCCATACAAAAACATTTTGGTTTGTAGTTTTTAAGCTCAACGGATTATAAAACTACAAAGAAATAAAAATTAAATATACTGAACTGAATTAATCTCTTTGGCTAATAGGAAATAAATTTCCAAAACAATAGATCTTAATAGATTTTTTATTCCATTTTTTTAATTATCTGAATAGATAGATATATAGATAAAATGGTGGCTAAATAGATTGAAACACAGATAGTAGATGGATATGTAAATGGATAGATAGACTTAGAGACTGATAGATATACGGCCAGGTTGATAGAAATTCGAAAGGATAAAAAGAAAGATATACAAATTGACAGATAAACAGATTGACAGAATGTCAGATGACAAATTTACAGGATGACAGATAACCGAGGAGAATATCTATTCAGAGATAGTCAGATAGACAGATAGACAGATAGACAGATAGACAGATAGACAGATAGACAGATAGACAGATAGACAGATAGACAGATAGACAGATAGACAGATAGACAGATAGACAGATAGACAGATAGACAGATAGACAGATAGACAGATAGACAGATAGACAGATAGACAGATAGACAGATAGACAGATAGACAGATAGACAGATAGACAGATAGACAGATAGACAGATAGACAGATAGACAGATAGACAGATAGACAGATAACTAGGAATATTACCGTATTGAAAAATTCAACTACATATATATAAATAGATTCTATGGCTCCTCGAAGGAGCAAAGGACTCTGTATATAAGCTTTGCTCTTGGGGAAAATGATTCTTGACACATTTAAACGAAAATAAATAGGACTTATTTTTATAAACTTTATGTTACCTAAAGGCCTTAGCTGCTAAGACAAAAATTTGAAGCTGGACGCCACACCATGATTGCCAAATTTTTTACAAATAAATATAATTTTCTTGTTAAATTTTCTGTCCGCCCTCGATAATGGTCCATAGCTAACTATTTACAAACACCTAGCAGCAATAAATCATATGTGTTCCACAATAAAATCTTCTAAACATTATAATAATAGAAATATTTGATATGGTAACTGCCCTACTTGATACTGTAAGTTGGGCCACCCCTCGAGAAACACATTTTGCCGCATCTCCTTACCGATTCACTTGCAGTTAAAGGTTGTGGTTACAGGACATGCTGGTGAATTTTATATAGTACCAACTGCAATGCAATCAACCGCAACTAGACCTCACACCCCGGACCCTTAACCCCCCCTCTAGTACCAACCTTATGACACACTACATAGTGCAAATACTCAATCATCACGGCATAATCAGAGTTCCACTCGGTTGCAGTGTTGCAAAGTTGAAGGCAGTAAGCAGTAAGGATTGCTATTTGCGCTTGAAAAATATTGAAAGTGTCGGAGATACACACACACACACACTCACACACTCACACTAGACACACACACTTTCAGGACAGCAAATATGTACAGTCAGCGAAAATGAAAAGTTTGTGGAAAATGTAAGTGGCATTTGCTGTTTGCCACACTTTTCTCTACATTTTCAACATTTTCGCATCATTTGCATGTTATTAAGCTGCGCTGCGTGTGCCGTGCTTCCAACACTACACACAGTCAGAACGAAAATTATTCAAACACTTTTAGGAATGTTTTTGTAAAGTTCCTTTAAATTAGTTTTTGTATGAGGAAAAATAATTTATTAAATTTCAAATATTATTTTAAACATTAAGAGATTTCATTGAAAAAATTTCTTTTAAAACTTTAAATACTGGATGGAGCTGATTTTAGCTTTTATAAAGATTTAAATCCTTTTGTTCAAATTTGGCGTTTTGAAATTTTTTAGAGCTCTTAAGTAATGTGCCAAATTTCAACAAAATCGGTTGACTTTATCATATAGCTCCCATAGGAACGATCGGTCAAAAAATCGATTTTTTAACAAAATTTGTTGTATTTCGTTTGTTTTCTAAAATATTGCGACCAAATTTGGCACTTGTAAGTTTTTTATTGTTCTTAAGCATTATTCCAAATTTGGTTACGATATCTTCATGAACAAACGAATTATTCATCTAAAACTTTTTTTTTGTCGATGGAATTTTAATTTTCTTGTTTACAATAAGCGTCGTAACTTAAACATTTATCGACCGATTTTAATAAACCAAAACTTTTCTTACTCGGAATTAAAATTTCTTGAAGATTAAATGTAAAAAAGTAAAGGTGTTTTAACAAAATGTTATATAAAAATGACTTCAAAGTGTGAAAATCGAAAAAAAAGTGTAAATCTTAGATAACTTTTAAAAAATCTCGTAGTTGCTTTGTATGAAGTATAAACAAGTGTATATCATCTTAAAGCTTGAATCTTCTTTTTTCCAAAGCCGTAAAGCAATCGAAAATCGGTTGAAAAATGGCGACGTTATGATAGTGGGAGTGATCGCAGTACCCGAAAAACGGTTTTTAAGCGATAACTTCCGATTTTGGGGGTGTTAGACAATTTTGAAAAACACTATCGTGATCTACTCGTCAAGACCTACAACGTACACTAGGTCGCTTGAAAAGTTCTAAATCACTGTTGGACAGTGTAATTAATGCCTAAACCACCATATGTCATTTGAAAGAACTTAAAAAAAATAATTTGAAATTTTTTTTTATTTTTATTTTTTAAAGCAATTTTTTAATTTAAAAGTGGAGCTTATAAAATAATAACAACAAAACATTAATTTCAATGTTCTAATCAATACTATTCAAAACTCACGAAATGAAAAAGGAAATATTTTTAATAATTTAAATAAAAAATGGGGATTGAAAAAATGTAAAAAAAAATTTATGTTTTTAAAAGAAATGTAAAAAAAACACATTTTAAATTGTAATTTTTGTTTAACCCTTTTTTTTTATCTAAAAGTGAAGCTTATAAAATAATAATAAAATATTAATTTTTATTCAAAGTTTCCAAATTAATAGTATAGTATAATTGAAACACGAAATTTTTATGATGAAAATTGATAATAAACGTTATTTCGTGATTAAAAACTTAAAAATGATTAAATTGAAAATGAAAACATTTTGAGAATTATAAAAAAAGTGCATTTAATTTCTTATAAGTAGTCATTATTAGTACGTAATTATTATTTTACAAGTTTTTATTTTTAGGATGTTGGCTTTAAAATCTTTCAATTTAGGTTGAAAACTTAAAATCCCCTCAGGATGACTTTTATTATAATTTTTGATTTTCATTTTTAGAGTTATTTCGAATTTCAAAAAGCAATTAATATTAATTGCTAATTGTAAAAAATAAAGTTATTTCAAATTAGTTAAACATAAAACATTATTGTTAAAATATTATTTAACAATGTAATAATTTTTATACCACAAAAATTATTTTTATTTTTACTTCAATCAAAAAATTAGTTATTTGATGATTTTTTTTATTTTGAAATTTTAATACTATTATTGAACAATAATTTATCATACAAAATTAACTTTGTTTATTTTTGTTTATTATTTTATTTTCTAATTTTATTTTTAAATTTCATTTGCCTAGTTTTCATAACTAATTAATTTTGATACAACCAATTTTATTTTTTATTTCAAAGGAAAAATAAGCTATTGCATGATTTTTGTTTATTTAAAAAATTATTATGCTTTAATAGTGTTTTGTCTTAAAATATTGACTTGGTTTAGTTTTTTTTTAAATATAAGTATTTATATATTTTTTATACATTTTTTTTTTCAAAATATATAATTCAAAATTTTATTTTCCAAGTTGCCAAAAAAGTTTTAAGCTTAAAACCTAAAAGTTTGCGAATAATTTCTCCTCTCACTGTATATCTATACGCAATCGCTAACCAACACTAGTCGCAGGTCCAAGACCATCTATTTGCCACATTTGTAAAGCAAACTACTATTAAGAGGCGGGGTTTTCAAGAGCTGCGCACAGAAGTATGCAAAATTAAATGTCGCTTGTTTGAACAGAACGACCGAAGACTTGGCAACCCTCTTGGAAACCCCCTCGAAACCCCTTGGAAACCCTTTTGAAATCGCGACACTTTCGAGCTTTGCACTTAAATGTGCGCTTATTAGTATTTGTGGAAAGGATTTGCGGATGGAAGTCTGTGCTGCTAGTGAAAACGATATCACTTTTTGTTTTTTCGCTCCTTTTTGGTTCAAGGTGCTAATATGAGTGCGGTGAAATGAATGGCTAAAGTGACAGTGAAAGGATTTTGAAGAGAATACGCCTTAAGCTTAAGGCAATCAAAATGCAGGGGTTACAACTTTATTCAGGCGTAGTTTAAAGCAATTGGAGCATTTAAAGATGTCTCAAGGGGAGACCAGGATAGATAAGATGAGTAAATCATAATTGCTTGGAAAGTGTAAAGGAAGTGATGTGTTATTACAAATAAATAATACTATGTGTCATACAGTTAACTAAATAATAGTTTGTTGAACTATAAATAGGGATTTTTTAAGGGAAAAAAATAATACAACAAAAAAATGGCCGTAATCTGCGTCAAGATTTTCTCAAGTATTTCGACACGCTGAACTCTGTCCTTTGCTCACTCTATCCATTCATGGTAGAAAGACTGATTAAATTTTGTGATTTTTTATATAAAAGAGCTGTAAAAAATATATTAATGGAACGTCTCAAAAAAAGCAGTGCAAGATTAAACCTTGATCCTTATCAACCTTACCTTATTTATTTTTTTTATTTATTTATTTAAGGAGTACAACTAAGCACAGTTGACATTAAATATTATAGAAAAAAATAAAAAAAAACAGTAAATTTACTTAGAGAAGAAAAATAGAAGGTATAACTAATCCGCGTATCTAGCCCGATGGGTGAACTTTTTAATGATATGCGCCTTCTCACATCAGAACTGGCCTAGACACTTGGATTTACAATATAAAAGTTGAAAAAAGGAAACAAGATAAAAGTTAAACATATCAAAAATAACAAAAAATAAATAAATAAAAATATAAGAAAATAGTGCCAAGGGAGCACCGTTGACCAAAAGAAACATTCATAATATAGGATTGGTCAAGGATACTCGTAGTGGCAAATCAAGATAACTGAGGATAGAAGAGGTGATAGATTGAATAGACTGTTCGAAAGAGAGGAAATTATAGAAGTTATTATAATTAGAGCATAAGACACGGAAAGGATCGTGTAAAGCATAATTAGATCTACAAATTTGTAAGGCTAAAGGTCGGAAATTACGAGTTACTCTAGAAGGAATGACAAAAGTAACTTTGCTAAGAAGTACATTAGAATCGATAAGATAAATCGATAAGATAAAATGTATTACTTTTTTTTTCGAAAAAATCAAAAAGAAAATTTTTGGGATATCGCGAAATTTTTTTTAAATCTGTTGAAGAAACTTCTTTTAGTGACATATGCCAGAAATCGTAAGATGATTTCTCTTCCACGTGTTGTAGAATTCTCTTTAATGTTTCTTCAGTAGGATAATCAGCGGCTTGTCAGAAATCTTTAGTTTTCTGTTCTCCTAAAATATGTAATTAAGCTATTCAATTGAATAGGCTCAAGATTTCATAACTAGGTCCTATGGAACGATAAATGTTTTATTATTTGAATAATCACGTATTTTTAAGGCAGTTTTTTCAACTACATTTTATTTTAAAAGAGTAGGTCAAAATTATAAAAGATATTTATAGATATATTTTAGAAGATATTTACAAGTTTAGGATGCTACTGCGGAAAATTTAGAAAAATAATACCGAATCTTATAATTGACGATGTTTATGACTTCCATAAATATAATTAAGATCCAGAAACTAAGTTAAAAATTCAGATAAATAAAAATTCGAATAAGCAGGGTTGTCTCAGAAATCTCGCATGGGTCGGACCCTTATATTTTTTATACGGAATACTTTTTAGAAGCCACATTGTGAATGAACTTTGAATATATCCCAAAGTCTGCTATGGTTTCTATTTGGGTGCAAAAAATTTAAAATCTACAAATCAAAGTCAATTTTTTGGGCTATATCATATCAGTGCACAGACTTATTTTGTTAACTCATAATTTTCGAAATAAGGTTTTGAGAAGAGATCGAATTATTGTCTTGTCCCCAGGCGAATAAAAGCGTTAAAAACATATTGAAACATTAAAGATAATTTTATAAATACTTACAAAGCGGATTCAGAACTAATTGGTGATTTGCGAATCAGAAAATTATATACCAGGTTAAAACCATCCTCTATAATTAAATTCATCTCTGGAATTTTACAAGTCAATGATCTCTTCAGATAGTAGGGAGCACAATAGTTTCTAAGTATTGCTGTGCCGTTTTCCTCTTTTAATTATTATAATAAGGCTTCAAATAGAAATTATTAAGTGCAATATTAAAATCCATTGAGAAGGAACTGATTTATATAGTTGATGCTAAAATGGATTACACTAGTTTACAGAAACTTGAATTATAAAAATTTCTTTACGGAACGGATTTCGAGATATGTCGAAAAAAACAATTTTTGAAATTAAAAAACAAGCATATATCTGTAGATAATTGAATTATTTATCTATTTTCCAAATTTACGGCGTGGGCGCTATTTATGCTTTCATACGAAAATTTTCGTAATTTTTAGCAATGTTTTGATAAAAATTCTATTTTTAACTTCAATATTAAAAGGGTCTAGCTGGAGAAGGTACTGAAATCTACCCTCAGCGATTTTTAAAAATTAATGATGCATATTCGTTGCATATTTTTGAACCCAAATTTTTGTTATAATCAACATGGCTGTTTAAAAAAATCTTAATCTTTTTTTAACCGATTCAAATTCTTTAAAAAAATGAAATTTTTTAATTAAAAAAAAAAAAAAATTTTTTAATTTGTTTTTAAATATGTTTTTCAAATACGCAAACAACCTTAAGACTTTCTTAAGACTTACACAAGTCTAAATCATAATTTTGATAGCAACAAAACCTTTCAAGAACATTTAAAAGTTCAATAATGGGTGTTTTTTTAGTGTTACACAAGGTTTTAATCATAATAAAACAATAATATATATATTATTAGTATCAATAAAAAGGGCTTTATTGAATAGGAACAAAACCTTTCAAGACAAAAGTTTTCTTATAAGGGTGCTTTTAAGAATTACACAAGCTTTAATTAAAACGGGCAATATTGGAAAGAAAATTTTATGACATTAATGTCTAAATATGATTTCGGTCATGTGGCTTTCACGGCTGGCGAAATCTGGAGCAATAATTTTCAGGAACTTCCCGCAGTATTTGCGGCCGTTTTTCGCCAATAAGTTTTCGAATTGTTAATTTCCATTGTCTCTGTTTTATCGATGTTGAGCAATGGCGCTTTGACAAAAACTTGTGGATTATCCTCACTCCAAATACCACAATGTTTATTTACGTACCCACTCAACCAAAAATGGTCTTCATCGGAAAACAAAATTTTTAAGTTTGAATAAGTTTTACGAATTGAACTATTACTTTCATAAAAAATTTCAACAATTAGCAGGCGTTACTCTGGTGTAAGTCTATCCATAATAAAATGTCAAAATAAACTCAACAAAAAGGAACCATCAACTGTTCAATGGCCTGTCGGATAAAGCAGTGTTGCCAATTCAAAGTTGTGAACCTCTAAAAAAACACGCTTTATAATTTTATCCTAAAGCATATTTTATAAATTTATTGCCTTAAAAGCCTTCGCAGTGCTTGTTTTTCCAACAAATTAAAATACCAAAATCTAGCTTAAATTTTCTATTTTGTGACTACAGACTACTTACATTTTGTAAAGTCTTTTCTTTCATCTGCTAATCATCTTTCAACTGCTAACTAGAGCATAAATGCAACCAACCACTTAAATATCATTTGCTAACAGCTCTTTATTTTTCATCTTACAGCTTTCCACCATAGACAACATGGACAACCCCAAGTCCAGGCATCATCATCCCAAGTATACTTACAAACGGCACGGGAATTGGCCACTACCTCGCAGTCACGTGATACCAAACGCCGGAGAGCTACAAGCACGGAAAGAAAAGAAAAAAAAAACGTTCATCATCTTTCGATATTTTCTTGTAGCTTCTCTGAGCGCTTATTTCATATTTCATGTGATGTGACGTAGTGGAACATTCCTGACGTTTGCAGCAACGAAATATTTGAGATGTGGCAGGAGTCAGGAGTCAAAGAGCAACGGACTCCCATGCCGCATTGTGTTAAATAACCAAAGATTCCTGACAAAAAATGTGAGCCAAAAAACAAAATATAATCATCATAAAACTGTCAGCCACCTAACGGTCAGTGCATCATTCAACTGCAATTTCAGGATCTGATAAATGTTGGTTAGGTGGTGCAGCTGACTGACAGGTGCGGCACTCTCTGAGAATTTATGGCACTGTGCCAATGGAACCACAATAATAGTAGGTGATGGTGGGGGAGGTGCAAACTGCCAATTTCTTTATTGGTAAAACTAAGCATGAAAGTAAGTTGGGAATATTTGGAGTTCAAGAGTGGTACAGTAAAACTCTCTCAGTTTATTAGCTTTGGACTGATGGATGCGGTTTGATATTTGTTTTTGTTAGACAGGCTATTAGTATTAGGAAAATTGTACAGCTTTGTGGTATCAAAAAAATATGTGTTTGTGAAAAATGGGTCAGGATGCACCAACTGCAGTATATATATCAAATATATAAAAATGAAATGATGTTCGTGTGTCAATATACACTCTATTCAGACAAAATTTCAGAGTGTGTGTTTCATAGGTTGTGTGGAATCTTCTTAACATAGTTTTGTTAAATTCCGGTAGGTGCTCATGCAAAAGTTGTTGTACATCCAGAAAAAAAAAATGGTGTGGTACCGATTGTGTTCGTATGCGTGAACGTATCAAGATAAAACTTACACTATATGATAACCACATCTAATACGGTGTGCACAATATATATATATATATATAGATACATCGACCGTGCAGGTGAATACTCATATGAAAAATTAAAATCTATGATGGGAAATAACAACAGCAGCAATAGCAACTCCTTTTATTTAAATTTTGTTGTTCACACTTATTTCAATATTTGATGGCATTGATTCTTTGTTGCAACAGTTTGAAATTACGGATAAATTAAAATAATCTTTGGGGCCCCCTAGTCATTTATTTATATTATATTTTGTAATGGCGTTAGTTAACAATGTGTCTACAGATTTTATCCGAAGCACTTTAAAATTAAAGATTAAAAATTTGAATTTTGGCAAAAACATATTTCTTCAATGTAAAAATAAATAAAATGCACTAAAGCGCCCTCTGGCGACTCTCAACAAACAAGATAATTGTCAAATCTGGATTTCTTGACCTCAAAATCTGACCGAGTAGGACCGAATGTACCATGGTAATGGGACTACGAAATAATGGAAATTAAGAATTGTTCAGGGTATATGAGTTCTTTTTAAAGATACTCAAGCGTCATTTTCATAATTTCGAAATATTTACTGCTGTAGACTTGTTAGTAGCTCTTCTTAATATATGGTAGAATATTGGAATGCCTCTTTCGTTCTAAAATAATTTCTTTTTATCTAGAAAAATAAATGCTTCTGGTGGAAAAAATCTTGATTGAAATGTATGTTATTGCTAATATAATTTTAATTTTAATAGTATGGAGTCTTTATTCCATTTATTTATTAATTTCTGTCGCACGTAAGATGTAATGGCGGACTATATTGATAATGTGATTGTTGTATAACTAATCTTAAAATAAATTGGGCATGATTCCCATATTTTGGGAATCAGAGTGACTAGAGAAGAATATAATACTCGATAATGTCTCGATACGGACTCCAACATTTAAACTAACGAGCCAACTCCGAAATCGAACATAAAAACTAAGCAAAAAATTTTCGATATTGAATTAAAAGAGACTAGGATCCTGACCAAAAATTAATATATTTCAAACAGAAATTTAAAGTTCATATGATGAGTTATTATGTATTAAAGATATTATTTCTATTGAAAGACATTACAACTATACAAACGATTACCAACTTAATGTAGTTCAAGAATTAGTAAAAATAACTTAGCCGCTTCAAAAACACTCTTTCAAGAAACAGTCACGCTCCTATAACACTCCTCACTTTGCATAAAAGAATTGCAGGAGTCGCATGAGAGGGCGTTGTCAATATATTGCTTTTTATATATATATGTATATATATGAGTTTCCATAAGTCCTACAAAGCCGCTAAAAATCTCCTCTGTTGGCGATCGCTAGATTGGTGCCGGTTTATTCCTAGACATTCTACTTGCAGATCAACTTGTCTGTCTAGTTCCAGATCAACTTCTGTAAGCTGGCCTGACTCTGCGTCTTTTTTGTCCTTGGGGACTCCACGCAATTGCAGTTTAAGTTATGTCCGACTCAGGCTTTCTCAGTAAGTGGCCTTTTCTATCTAATGGAGCTTTATTCTGCAGAGTTCCGGCTATCAACTATATCACTCCTATGTAGAGCATAGGGCCCAATTGGAAATTGGGGCACTTCTATCGTATCGTGATATTACGAGTTTAGGACAAAATGTAAACAAAAAAGCTAAATTTTACAGTTTCTTTTATACAGGGTGCGTCATTCATTTTTTATAAGGAATTCAGAGGAAATGTGTAAATATAACGATAAATACATAGGTCGCAATCGAAATTGATATCTAGAACAGTCATGTAAGATCGAAAACGGTTTTATTTAGTCACGATCGATCTTTTATTCAAGTAATAGAAAGAACTCTATTTTCCAGAAAAAGCTTTCGTATATTAGCGGAGCTAGTTGCTCAACAAATCTTTTCTGCCAGTAGTAAGAAGCTGTGTCTTTATTCTCAATACCGATATACGCTCTGTTGTTTGCCTATATGGGTTTTCCATCTGTTCCATTCATCAATGAATTTTGCAGAACGGTTCAAGCACCTCACAAACTTCCGAATCTCAGTCAAGTATCCTGTGTACCCACTCCCTGAACAACCATTCTGGGGGCTAATTGTGAGATGCACAAAGTAGCGCCTGTACTCAGAATGAGCGGCTGCAAAAGGCGTTTGCTCTCCAGGTTAGGAGCGGCGTACTTAAAAGTTACCTATCACTACGAGCAGAGTTGTCAGGACTGACTTTGAGCTTATAACTTACTATCAGAACCCTGCTCCGTCACATATTTCTGTATTAACATGAGAGTAAACCCGAGGAATATTCATTCTCCATTATCCGGTGTTCCTGCGGTTAATCCACTAGTCAATCAACAGTGACGACGGATTTGGAGGTGCAAACCCCATGTTTTAGAAATAACAATACAACGGAAGCTATATGGCCCTATGCTCCACTAGAAGTAAGAGGACATTAGAAAAAGAAGAAAACCGATGGGTTTTGAAAAGCAGTTATTTCGATGAAAGATGAGCTCAAAGTCGGATTTCCAGTCTAGGACAATGACTTACTTTTTAAGCCAGAGTACTGCGGTTGACCATTTGGGTTCCTTCGCCCCCTTCTCTTCTGCTTACTACTGTCTAAAAAAGCACACAACACTAAACATAACCTGAGTCCATGTAATATGGATTGGCCAGCCTGTGTGGGGGGTTTGTTAATGAAAAGTTTCCTATCGTTAGCCCATATGGGCTGCGGGAGGTATTTCAATACCCTCCCTACTACGGGAAATGGAATCGAAGAAAATGGATATTCTATATAAGCTTTCGACTCAAATAAATTTTAAGGGTTTTTGAAGTCTCGAACAATGACTTTTCAACACTTTTCTTACTAATAGATATTTGGGAACAAATACAAGTCCTCTTAAATACCTTCAGATATTAACAAAGTAGCCTTAGAAAACTGTTTCTGAATTCAGCAAAAATATTTTATTTTTAGTTTTGCAACATTTGTCAGTCTCAGTGAAATGAAATATTGCCGAAAAATATATAATTTCAGCTTCTTATAGATCAGGGGTTTGTTACCAGTGTTATAACTTTAAAGAAGATTCATTACTTGGTCCTTAAAAAGAAAGATTATTGCAATGCTGGGATATTTGTGGTTTGGTATTGCGGGCATCTATGAAAAAATGTTTGCCGCAGCCTTCGAATCGGATATACTTCTGATCCTGCTCTGTTGCGAAATATCCTTCCTGTTGCTGGTACATTTTCATACGGCTTGTATCGTCTACTCCGACTTATTTAGTGCTGCCAACATTAGATTTCGTAGAGGACAAAGACAAGCACCGCATTTCAATATTTCACCCGGAATATGCATCTACAAAACTGATTACAAGATATACTGCAGTGGACATATTATGACATGCTTCCCGAGGCTGTGCTACTGGAAAGTAATGGCCGAGCCGTAGTTTTGCGCATTATCTACGGTGACGAACGTAAACCTTTTATAAGTGCACCGGGTTTCGATGGCTGCTACTACCTGGAGGAGATTACATTCAAGTGCGACAAGGATCGTTGCGAGCACTCAATCGAATCCATCAACTATGCCATTGAAATACACGTTTTGCATCGCAACTATGCAGCAATAGGCACTGCTCCGGAATACATAACCGTAGTATATTTACACGCTTTGGCCTTACATAATAGACAACTAGAGCATGTTGTGGAAAATCTGTGGAGCATTGAGCATGTTGACTCCTGCATAGAGTTGCCACCATTTGATGTGGGTGCCTTGCTGCGTCCCTTTGATAACAATTTCTTTCGATACACGGGCACCTATGACAATGGCATGGTTCAGCTGCCAGCGATTGGATAATCTATCCGCAGTCCTTTCTCATAAGCTGGAACAGCTGGAGCACTTTACGAAACTGCATTCCCGAGAACGATGGTAGTCGCTTGTTTTAGACTGTGCGACGGTACCAACAGCGGAGCACCGTAAATATTATAAATTTTGATTGAGACCAAAAAAAAATTTTAAATTTTTATATTTACATTTAAATTTTGATTTCTATTTTGTGTTGAATTTTGAAATATTAATGGAATAATGAAATATGCCCTGTGCTTTGTTCGTTTGTAAATAAGTCAAGGCACACTGCTGTTTGGAATAGTGTGAGAAAGTATGGAAAAGTGTTAGAAAATACAAAAATATTGTTTACTGATAAAGTGCAAACTTTCCAAACACTTAGATATGACTGACTATTTTATCAGTCGCACCTGGGAGGGACATTGGGATGGATCTCTATTGATAACTATTTGAAGAGAACAGGGACCTACAGTATCTTGAATTAATAGATATTTTCTGGAGTTTGGTCTTATAATAATAATGCATTATGACTTTAAGCATCTGTTGTGCCCCATATTAACCCTTGAGCTACTCAGCAAATTTAATTCGCGAATTCAACTTTATCGATTTGATGCAGTTGGAGTAGTTAATGCATCCAGATTTGTGTCCGCCAAAGAGGATCGCACTTTTTTGTCTAGAGCGATACAAGCAGTAAGAATGTGTTTGAAGAATAATTTCGGAATCTCTCAGAATCTAGAAAATACGTTATCCGCTCAGATGCCTATTGAGCCTGCCATTGCCCATAACCAACCTTTAGGGAATCTGCTCTATTGGTAGTTTCCTTGGGTTTCTCTATTTATAGAAGAAAATGAAATTGAATTGGGTACACTATCAGACGACCAAGAAATTTTATTCCTCGACAAGCTTTAACCTGGAACCCACAAGGAAGCACGCGGTCAGGTGCACTGGTTATGACCTGGAGGAGGCCATCGAAAAATAACTACCAGAAGCACGTTACACGATATATCTATAGAAGCACCCAACAGAGTGTGATTTAAAAGAATCGTTGCGTGGTAGGTGAAATGGAATCTAAAAAGAAGAAGCATTGCCAGTGTGAATTTCGTCGGAAATTCTCATATTCTCCTGGTGGCTGTTAAGTGACTTGTCTGTCAGGCACAGGCCCGTCGAGAGAGGGGGGGATCGGGGACTTTTTACCCCGGTCCCGGAGCTTTCGGAGGGGCCCGGACTCGAGAGTCATTCGGGAGATTTTTGCTTAAAAATATAGTAAATTATCACTCTACCAGAGCTCCGTAACATACTTTTTTGTTTCTCTCATCTCACACTCACGCGTATTTTCATGAATTAAGAAAAATTGATAGGAGCCCGGATCCGAGATTTCCCCCGGGGCCCGGATATTCTCTCTACGGCCCTGGTCAGGCCCATTGTTCAGCAGCTACTTCGCTCTCGGCGATTTCGCTGGGTTCCACCTGAATTAGATTTTATTCCACTGCCTGGCTCTGGCTATTTAGAAGGTAATTTTTCAATTTATTTACACTCCAGGCACCGTCTATCTAGGCTGACGATCGACACATAGGCTTATAGTAGATATTTCTGCTAAAAATCTTCTGGTTGTACGTCCAGAGATTCTGGCAGTTCATAGTACCACAATTTCCAGGACGTTGCCTTAAATTTTCTGAGACCAATCGGTATACCACACAATGATGTATCTTTTCAAATGATAAATTTCCTCTAAGGTGGGCCAAATATTTTTATCAGTAATTAGAGTGGAATGGTTCCATTTGAAAATTGGGGGAAACACTTACACCAGTTCCATTTGTTCAAGGATTAAAACCGCAAGATGACACTTATCTACCCCTAGCTCAGCACAGCAAACTTGTAAGTTACCCACCAGCAGAAGACGCTAAGCGAACTACCAGACCTGATGAGGGGGTTAAGGACGGGAGGAAACCCCCGGGCCAGGAGTTTTATCAGGGGCCCGGTGTAGTTATTAGCTTACTGTCGTGATTCAAGCTAATGGTGTAATAGAGGGGGGTAAATTTTCACCCCCGGGCCAGGAACCCTCTGCGGCCCAGCGAACTATACTGGGAAAATTCCATAAAATAGTAAGATTCTGAGTCTTTTGATTTTGAGCTTAAGCTTAAAGATTTCTTTTGACAATAATGTCCGATGCCTCATAAGCTACATCTTGGGGTATAACTTTATACGGAATCGTCGTCTCCTCTATAAAGAAGCCGTAGGCAGGTAGGTTAAAGATTACTTAGGCCAAGAACAGGCCCTTTGTGATACCGATAATGGGAGTATGGCATAAGGATATAGGAATAGACTGGAAAAATTAAGGAAATGGAAAAATTGGAAAGTGCAGGACCATGCTTAACGTGGGATTCGAACCTATAACCTCTGGGATGATAGTCTAGGGCATTGTAGCAGGCTGTAGAGGCCGCTTAAAGAAGCCGTAACTTAGTAATAAATTGTTAATATCAGTATGTTGCGTCGGTGGCTTAAGTGGCAGCGTGCTCGCCTTTAAAACCGAAGGTCGGTGGTTCGATTCCCCGCAGTAGCACTGGTGCATTTCCCTAGCACTGGCATCGCTAGCTCAAAGACGCTATTTGCCATAGAAAGTCTCTATTAATTCAAGACACCGCCGTTCGGATTCGGCTATAAACAGTAGGTCCCTGTTCGAACAGTTATTAATAGAGATCCCCATGCACCTCCAAGGGGTCAATAAGGGAAATTATTTTATTAGTATAAAAAAAAAAACCTACGATTTTAACTATTACAATTGACTTTTCTTATCAGAAGTCAGTTGCCAGCTACGAGTTTGAGTATTTTCTTCAACCAATCGCATTTGAATCAAAATTCAAAATGGCAGATCTCTTCGAGACACACAAATAAGTCTGAAGGCTTCTTTTCATTTTAGATATGTGAAAAACCCAGCTAATTAGAGATTTCATGTTCATTCTAAGGCTCCACAACAGCAGAGTATGTAAACATCGTGTAACACAAAATTAACCTTCCAATATTTTTCATATTCTTATCTCAATTTTTTTTCCCTTCTACTTATATGAGCTGCTCTGTTCCTGCTGCCGTTCCTGCTGCCACTTGGGGCTGCTCGTTTGGCCAAAGTTTGACATGCAACCAAGATAAGCATAAAATTCAACACAACAACACCAACAACAACAAGAACGCTCTACTCGTCGGTGACAAACATAGAAAGCCGCCCTCCCCATCTATCTACAAGCCCAACAACCATGTCAACCTTGAGGCCTTCTCGTTCGCGATTTGCGACTCTGTTGCTAAAAATAAAATTCTACGCATAACTCAAGCTGCCTGGGCCTTTTCCCCAAGGATTTCAAATGGAGCAGCATCCAACGCCGCCACAGCCCCGCGGCTGTATAATAATATGAATTACAATATGCTCAGGTCGCGTAATTCATGTAAGTGCTGACTAGGCTGCAACTCGGTATTAAATCCGAAAACGAAAACGAACTGAGCTGAACCAAATCGCCGCATCTTGCTCTTGTTATCTTGACTTATGTTGGGAGCAGGGCTGTCAGTGTGGCCAGTGTCAGGAGCTGGTGGTGACCAATAGTGACTCCTCTGCCTACTGCTCGACAGTTAACAGCTTGAAAAGTAGATTTTGCATAAATTTATTACTTAATTTTTCGCTGGTGCCTTTGTTTGGGTCTCTGTCTGCTTTGCATAATTTATCATTAAATGATTACAGTTTTAAAGGCACTGTGTGCAGGCGCAGTGCTTGTTAGTTTCTGTACGCACAGTTTTAGTGCGGTTGGGGTGAGCTAATCAGGTTTTGGTTTTATTTTTGGTTTTTTTTTTTTGGTTGAAATTTAGGATTTTTGAAGAATTGTTCGTCTATGGTGGGTATAAGGCTAACCAAAACTGTAGTGCTAATACCTTAAATTCGAATTTGACTTCTACAAAAATCCATTAGGGAAATTCTAACTGAAATAATAAGCCATGCTCCTGAAATGAATCCGAACCATTTTTCGGTTGATTCTCCAAAATGTGGCTTTATGTGGTTTGAAAACGAATGATTCTTTGCAACAGGAATTACAACGAATAGCTAAAATAGGTTTATATCGAAAATAAAAAGGGAAATTATCGACAACAAATTTGTTTTCCGGAGCACGCAAAAGAGAATCCGAATGAAAGGGTTCGATTTGGACTTTTCGTTTGCGAAACGCAGCTGAATATATTTGCGATTATCAGGACATGATTATTACAACTACTATAACATACGAGGTGTGTTCAAAAAGTAAGGCGACTTTTCAAATTTCGTGGGCAACGTATTTTGTTTTGTTGTGTTGGTACACTCTTCCCGAACATCTATACACCCATAATTCGTCACCAGTTATGACCCTTTTGAGTAAATCTGGGTCGACATTGACGTCATTCAACAGCTCTTGAGCGATGCTCATGCGACGGTTCTTTTGGTCAAAATTTAGCAATTTCGGAACAAACTTCGCTGACACACGTCTCATCCCCAAAACGTTAGAAAAAATTTCATGGCACGAACTAAGCGATTTACCGACATCCTCAGCAACTTCTCTGATAGTGATTCGACGATTTTCCAAAACAATTTTCTTCACTGCTTGAACGTTTTCATCAGTTGTTAACGTGCTTGGGCGTCCACAGCGAGGCTCTTCATTGGCATCTTCCCGGCCATCTTGGACGAGTTTGTACCACTTGTAAACATTTTTTTTACTCAGAACAGTTTCACCGTATGCTACTGTCAACATTTCAAGTGTTACGGAGCACTTATTTTTATTTTTTACACAAAATTTGATGCAGGGATCGCACCCAAATACGACGCTTGGCCAGACCAGGGGGATGAGGATCTACGTTTATGTCACGTAGTCAATTATATTAGGTAAGAAAATCACTTTTTTTCTAGAAATAGTTAACCCTTTTTTTATTTATTGCTTTCCAATTTTTATACCCTGTACCGTATGGTACAAAGGGTATGTTTAGTTTGTGCAAGTCGAAAATATATGTAATATATAGAAGGAAAGCTAAACAGCCGAATCCGAATCTGAGGTCCAAAAAACACCAGCACGTCAGAGCTCTGCCATAACCTCAACAAACCTCATACAAAATTTTATTCGAGTCCAGGGGGCCATTTTTTTGGTCGCTGAATCCAAATCCGGGGCCCAAAAAACTCCCAAATCATGCGCTTACTTTAACTGGAGAGTTAATTCGCCCCCGTATCTCGGAATTCACCTCGACCAAAAATTGTGTTGGAGAGAACACATTATTATAATAACAGCAAGTTGTAAAACCAAACTTGGCAAAATGGATTGGCAAAATTGACGGTGTCCCGTGGTATATTCGAAATCGAAACCTTCACAAGGATCCAGGCATTCCCTATGAGGGTGAAGTGTTGAATAAACTAAGCGACCATTACGCTGATCATTTGAGGAACCATCCAAATTCGCTGGCATGTGCCCTGGCCGGTCATAGACCAAGAAGACGCCTAAAAAGACTTCACCCAAATGGCCTCAGAAGGCGTGTCTTATCGTCTACTTGATTTTTAAAAATATTGTGTATATAGAGTAATCTAAGCCATTCCACACAAAAAGTTATATTGAGTGTATAGTGACCTACTTTTTTATTATAAATGTTGGATTATAACCCATAGAATAATGTGTTGATTGCCAATAATATATACTTGAGAAAAAAAAAACATTTAAAATGCCTTATATACAAGCAGTAACTTACCTTTAATTGCCCATTTTATATTTGTATATTTTGAAGCTCTTAACACACAGAAACTTAACGAAACGTTTTGAACGATATTACTCTTACAACGAAGGACACGCACTTGCATGTAATTTATTACACTAACACATAAAAAAACATATCAAAAAAAGAAAAAAATATTGAACTTTAACACATACACATATATTGTAGTATACATGAAATCATATAACAGCAGCTTTGCCGCCGGCATTTGATTAAATAAAACAAACAAAACAACTTGCACTGTTATTGCATATACGTATATCACTAACACATGGTTACACTCACACACGCGCACTGCGTAATTGCAGTGAAGCCGCACTAAACGAAGCCGCCCACGCACTTCGATTAATCACGAAAGACTAAACGCATCTAATGAGTGAAGAGTGCAACGAGCATGCGCACGAGGCGAAGCTTTGCCAAATTCTAAAGACAAAGAAGAGAAAGCAAATTGATTAAAAATTACACAAACAACTTAAGTGCGCGCTAAGAGAAGCTTTAAATATAAAAGCTGCAGGTGTATTGAGTGATATTTTAAAGAGCAAGAATTAGGCCGCGTATACAAATACATACATGAGTTTACATACACACACACGTGCATTACAAATACATTGGGATCTATGGGTGCGCTTAGACAGCGTGCATAAGCTGATAGTTAAATTAAACCTCATACGTCACTAAATTATAATTTCTCAGAAATCAATACAAACTGTTTCATACACAAACAAATGAGTTTTAACGGACTTTTTTATGCTTGATTTGAGTGATAAAAAATTTACGTTTGTGAATAACCTTAACAGTTTATTAATGAAAATAATGAAAAAAACCGAAAAACTATTTTTGACTTAAGTTGTTTTAGCAAGAAATAGGATTAGTCGTATAAATTTTAACCGGAACAAAGCGAAATCGAAGTTGTAATGTTTTTTTTCTTAATAAGAATGAATGTTAAATATATCAATCAATATATTCCTCCGCTGTGATAGTACCTTTGTTATTTGAATCATACTGAAAACACATGTAAGTGGGACGTAGATACGATCATGCTTTCGAACATTTTTTTTATTTGGAGTCCAAAATCACGGCCATTTGGTAAAAAGGAATGACCACGTATGGAAAAATACTGATAAACCTTTTCAAATGTGTTCAAAGCCAACATAAATCTCAACAATGTATTATTTTTATTTTGACCGGGACAGCCGTCGGAATATAGATATAAGTACTTAATATTTGCTCCAATATTATTTTTTATATAATGCGTTAACATTGAACATACTTCATTGCCTCCTTTGTTAGCGATACCTACGTGATACATGTAAAATGTTGATTTGCCTGTTTTTAAATCCTTAATACGAAAACAGTGATCCCATAATTGCATTAAATAAAAAATGTTTTGTATAGGTATGTAAAATATAAATCGAATGTTATAGCTGCAACATCATCTCGTTCCTTACAAAGATGTTGAACTGATAAAATTTTGCTTTAAAACTTCTTTTATGGATCATTAACTCAGCTACTCCAGAACGTTTTGCATTTTCTGATAAGTTTGATTATTTTATTTTTGTTGATAGTTCTTCGCAAGTTATACATATGTTGACTTGTGGTCGGCCAAATCTAAGAGAAAAGTTTTCATTAAAGTATTGTAAGTAAAATTTGTACTTTATACCAAGATCTGGATATTTTTGTGTAAACATTGAATGGATTTTTTTTTGCATTTAATCGTACATCAAGATATTCAATGTCTTTTCCTGCATAATGTGTCTTTTTCCTAGGAAAGCACAGGATGTGTTCATGAATTTTTTGGCATATTTCAGGAGGCACTGTATTTGGCTTTGGGTGAAATCCTCTGTTATCTCTAGGACTCTTCCCTTAATTAAGAAAATTGGAAAGCCTGCAAACTCTTTTATATTTCTGTAACTTTTCAATAAGTGATTGAAGAAATATGTCCTGCTCATTTTTTGTTAAAAATAAGTTAATTTTCATCTTGGTGGAAATTCGCAAAACATTCCTTTACACCTGCAATAAAAATGTGATATATTAATGCATGTATGTGGTTTATACTGGTATCAATAAAACTCTTTAACTGAATACAGGTTTATGAAAAACTTACCTGCAGTTTTCACCGGTAGATCTTTGAGCTATGTGTTTGTCTCGATAATTAATATATGCCAGTCCTCCAACATTAGAATTTTTTATAACATTTCTTTTATACTTTTAGGGACTAAACGTTCTCTTCTTTTTCGGTTCACCATCACTCTGTGTTTCACTTGAAGACATTTTTAAACTAGAAATATGACTCGCACAAAATATCGGTTGAGTAAAAGACACAAATGTGACATAAATAACAATTGTTGTCAAATTGAAGATTTGAATATTGTGGAACCAATTAGAGCAAAGCAATTTAAAAAAATTTTAAAAATATTTTTGAAAAAAATAAAAAGTTTATGAGATAACTCATTTGTTTATGGAGATATCGTAACCAAATTCGAAAGTTTTTTATAGTTCCCAAGCACTGTGTCAAATTTGATCAAAATCGGTTGACTATATCATATAGCTCCCATAGGAACGATCGGTCAAACAAAAATTTTTGCTTAAAAATTCTTCTGATTTTGGTTTTTTGGGAAGGAACCGAATTTTATTGCAAGCTAGTGGTACAGGGTATCCCAAAGTCGTCCGCTCCCGACTTTGCGTACGCCATTTTTTTATTTATTGCTTCCCACAATTTATTTTTTTAAATTTTCGACCTTTTTTTAAAAATTGCCAGAATTTTTGAATAACTACTGTTTCTTCTTCTGTTTTCAAAAACTTTAAAAATGCGTTTTTAAATTATTAATAATTCTTTTTTCATCATAATATTTAAACATTAGTTCATTTGTACAATTTCGCATTTTATTATCTAAATTTCTACCCATCTAAATTCTCTATATTAAAGCAACTAACTTTTATTTTTTATTTAAATAAATAACTAACAAAACAATTTTAGCCAAAATCCAGCCTGAATAATTCAATTTTAAGTGCATGCACATAAATTTCTATTAGATAATACAAATAGACAGCGATTTAGGCCTTATTTAAATTAATGAGCCATTTCTCATTTCCACAGTTTGAGAGTCACGTAGTTTATTATGATTACACAGTTTTGCTTTTCAATTGTTCCCAAGCAAATTGAGGGCTACTAAAACTGCACAATTTGAGAGCGTTTGTAAATTGTGTAATTTATGTGAATTTCTATTAGCTTATGTAAACAGCTAGGCAGTGGCGTCGTTCGATTTTTAACTTAAAATTTTTAGTATTAGTATTGGGAAGATGGGAAAAGTTGGTTATATTTATATAAATTTTCTTTGAGCTGGAGCTGGCAATAAAGGTGACCACTCTGAAAAAATTCCGGAAATAATATAATACCCTAGAAAAAAAGTGTAATGAGTAGGCATTTTAAAAATTTCAATATATGGAAATAGATGAAAAAGCTCTGAGAAAGATGAATGCCTTGCTTGCTGTTTTTTTTTCATCTTCTAACAAATTTCCAGTTCTAGCCGAAAGTGTCAAAATTGTTTGGAAAATAATTTTATTCTTAGGTAGTCTAAAATAGTATCATTTGTTGATCTAACGAGAAAAATAGAAAACCGCCGTTTTTTCTCATGATTTGAGGCTTTATTGTAAAAAACTCGTAACATACTCATTCTTCAAAATAATTTCCATTGTTAGCCACAACTTATTCCCATCTTTTTGGTAGCTTCTGACTTCCACGTCGGAAAAATTGTTTATTAGAAAAATTGCGTATTAGTTGCGTCCGATACAGAGCTCCTGTAATGGTTTCGTCTGGGTACAAGAGTTCATAGAACACTACGACTCGACTAAAGAATCGATACATTGCCAGCTGAAAGTCTTAAAAGTTTAAAAATGTGGAATATGACGATGATGAAGGTATTTTTTGTAAAGTTTAGAAAACAGCAAAGCTAGTTTTGCTGATACCTGCACATTACCCCAAATCACAGTCTTCTTCGCTGTCAGCCACCCCCCTTAACAACGCCACTGTCTCCAGCTACTAATGCTAATTTCAATTACCTAAGTGCTGACAGTTTTGAAGCCACACCAATGCCTGCGGCATCTTCATTATGGCAGCGTCATTTACTTGCTACAGTTTGATGTGCATTGCGAATTGTTAAATGCCTTTAAAAACATTTCCTGCCTTTGTTATTGTACTGAACTACATTGTTTCATTTTTTTCCTTCTGCTCCCGTTCACTTTTACTCATTTATTCGACCAATATGCCCTTTCACTTGCATATTTTATGCAATTTTCACTTTCCTCAGCAGGAAAAAAGACTTTTTATACACTTTAATCATGGTATAAAATGGGGTATATTAAGTTTCAAGAAATGTATGTCACAAATTTTCCAGCATATAGAATAATAATAATCTTTATTTACATGGGATTGATGAAGATGAATCCGCAGTCGAAAAAGTCCCAACACCTCAGGTTTTCAAAATCGACTACGAAATACCTTGTAGTAGGGTATTTTAGGTTATATACGAACGTTTGGCATTGAGGGTCTTTTGGACCTCATATTTTGATTCCTCCTCATCTTTTTCTGCTATCCTTGAATCCCGGTGGGGCATAGGGCCTCAGATTCAGAGCAACAAAATTCATAAGGGTAGCTTTCCTAGAAGTAAAGGAGATAAAATTATTTTGTGGGCCTGTATTAACCTTATCCGATTTTTGTGGTTTTGTTGAGATTGTCATGTTCATATGGGATTACTCTTCAAATGGAAACGTAAAAGCCATAGCACCTCAGGTTCCCAAAGTTTACAACGAAATATCTCGTCATGGGGTTTCTTTCAGGTTATATCAGAACACTCGGGTGTGAGGGGTTTTTGGACCTTCATATTCAATGGAAAAAATACCATAAGGGTACCTCTCCTAGATTTAAAGGTCATCAAATTATTTTACGGGCCTGTGTTGACCTTATCCTAGTTTTGTGGATTTGTAGGGATTGTTATGTTCATATGGGATTAATTTTATCCGGAAAATTCGGTTTCCCAAGTCCTATCTACCAGTCCGGATATCCTAAAGAGGTCGTTGTATACCTTTTTTTTGTGCATGTTCCTGGATAGCCTGATACACTTCTCTTTGAGTTCTGATCAACTAATAAATCTCTTTGCAAAAGAGAGACAATTCCAAAATCTTAACAATTACAAAAATCTTTCTATTTTTTGCTTTTGTTTATAATATTTGGGAGAGTACAGTCTGTTCGGACTCTTTCGATTCCAACTGACCTATTTTTTTTCCGTTGGCGTTACTATCTTAAACGAGTCGAAAAATGCAAATGCATTTAGTCAGTTTATGTTAATTTTTTTGTAGCTCGCAAATTTCGTTTTTGTACGGCTGCAGTTTTGTGGCAATAACTATTTCATTATGTTGCGACGCATGGCACGCCCCTTTCACACCGCCTCAAAAACCGAGTGCTCCGTTTGCCATCATTCGTTGACCAGTCAGTCAGTCAGTCACTCACTCATTCATCCAGTCATTCATTTGTTTTGGCTAAAACCCGGTTTGTTGTATGTGGTTAATATAAATCACGAGGTTAGTGAGGCATGCAACACGACAGTTGAGTAAAAGAGTGGAGGCGGGAGAGAGAAAGCGGGAGACGAGCCAAGTCTAACTTGGACTTGTGACGTCGTCGTCGGTCGTCGTTGGTTGTCGTTTTGGTGGTGTGGCACCGGCGGCGCCTCAATGTCTTACAGTTTGGCAGCTACTTTCACTGCTTGTTGTAGTTTTTCTGCTTTGCCAAGCATCAAAATTGACCCACACGCTAAGTTGTTGTGTCAGAGTACAAGTTTCCGTACTACCCTGCCCTGACTTTGGTGATCAGTGACGTAGATAGGCTCATGTGGGAGTCATTGAAAACTAAGAAAAAATTTTTTAGTGCATTTTTAATACAAATCAAATATCTAAGATTATTTTTGCATAAGTAAATTTTTTTTTAAGTTGGTCTTTTTGGAAGACTTTTTTTCGCTTAGGAGTCTGGTTCGAATTTCAAGCCTAAGAACAGGTTCCATTCGTCTGTGGCGAACTTTCTTTGCAACCCTGCTTTCTAAATATCTATGCCTGTTACTTTTAGTCCCAAAAAATTTATATTATAAGCAGTGAGGCACTAGAATTAAAAAAATTACTCCTGATGTGAATTTTCAATACGAAGGATATTATTGTTATATTTTTTTGAAAATCTTACTTTCAAAATGATCTCTTTTTAAATAAGTAATCTGATCTTAAAAGTCTGGTTTTAATTGGAAGCATAAAAATGTATTTGTTTCCTTCTTGTGAGATTTTTTTGTAGCCCTGGATTTCATTTATTGTATGCTATATATCAGATATTCTGTCCCATGCTCCGACTAGGAGCGATATCTTGGGAAAAAATATGTATCACTTTTAATTTTGGTCCGAAACGTAGTTGATATATTTTTAGAGGCTCAGTTTAAGTCCAAGTAGTGATGAAGATAGGTTGAGTGTTTGGAGACTAAAAGATTTAAGTTATCATCAAAAAAAATTTCTAGAAAAAACGTTATCTTTGAAAATAAATAATTTGTAAATATAAGTTTAAAAGAAACCATTTTTTCTCTCTCTTTTTGAAAAAAAAGGGCGTTCGATTCGATTTGAAAACTTGGAATTCAGCCCTGCTTTCTAAATAAATATTTATACTTCTAATTTTATATGTGTTATGTGGATAGATTTGGTTGTTCTTATCAACTTATAAAGAAATGAGAAGTTTCAGATATCTTAAACTTCTGGTAATATTATTAAGAAAATAAAACAAAAAATTTGTTGGTATACATTTTTAATGCTATGGACGAAATTTCTTCTAATTACAAATCCGATTTGAATTTCTTGAGCTTGGAGCACAAATTTTATATAATATACCGCTCAACTTAAAAAAATCTATAAATAAAATCATATAATTTTGAATCAACCGATATTCACAAAAATGCGTATATTTCACGAACCAACACACACAAACACATCGAAATAGGCTTAACACCTCCGTATTGACAACCTCTAACACCCGCAAAAATCAGATTTGAAATTCATCGACCCGTTCATGAGATCCTACATAACATGTAAAATATAAGTTTATTTTGTATGTATAGATTATTATTTTTATACACCATGCCTTAAGGTAAGGGATATTTTTCGCGGCTTTCGTAAACTTTAAAAGTTTTTGAAATCACTTTTTTCTGGCTGCGATTCGTTTTACAAAACTAAAATTTATCCCTATCTCTATATATGTATTTTTTCTTATGTTATATTTAGACCCCCTATCCGATTTATCGAGCATTTATTTATTTGGACATTGAATATAATAAACAAATATCTAAAAAAAACAAAAATATTTACTAATTAAATCTAAGATAATTGACAGATCTTCCAAATTTGAGACCACACATATAAGAAAGAACAACTTTGCAAATCCTGAACTTGAAGATTCCGAAAAAAGTTATCGTCGAAAAAGTCAGTAAATATTAAAGATAATTTGCAGGGCATCAAAAATTGAGACCGAATAAATATATAAAGGAATTTTAGGCAGAGTGAGCAAACTTGCAACCTTAAACTTATCGTAAAAAAAAGTGGGTGCACATAATAATTTGGAAGAATTTTAGATTAATAACAGAGCTTCGGAAATTAAGATCACATAAATAGTAATTGTACCCTGAAAATCCTGAACTTTGAAGTTAAGGAAAAAGTTATTGAAGAATTTCAGAATATTAACAATTATTCGAAAATTGAGACCAAGTAAATAAAGATTTAACGTAGAGAAAACTATCTTGCAAATACTGAACTTTAAAGTATAGAAAAATGTGGTTGCCCCTATTAATCTAAAAAGGAACAAAATTATTTCTGCGAAGAATTTAAGATAATTTACAGAGCTTCAAAATTAAACAAAATACACAATGTTTGTAGACAGAGAAAATGGCCTTGCAAATCGTGAGGTCTTAAGTAATAAAAGGTGTTCCCCAAAGAAATGGATAATCCTAAAAATTTTGAAGAATTTCAGATTAGCTTCCAAAGTTACTATCACATAAATAACAATTGTTCGAGAGAACAACCTTTGATCTCCTGAACTTAAAAGTATAGAAAAAGTTGTTTCTCTATTAGTTTTACAGAATTTTAGAATATTTACAGAGCTAAGACAATTGAGACCATATATGTATACAAGAATTTCAGGAAAAAGAAAATCCATACAATCCTCCACTCTTAAGAATAGAAAAAACTTGCACCCAAAAAATTTGGAGTCTCTATTTATTTGGCACATCCAATAACAAATTTAACAAATAACAAATTTCTCCACAGGAGATCTAACCGCGGTGGCCATAAAGGACGGCAAGGATGACGTGCTACTCCTCGCGTCCTGCTACATGGCCCACTACGTCGAAGCGCCACCACCTGAGCTCCTAAAGTTGGCGGACGAAGCCACGAAGAGGAGGCAGCAGCTGATAGTTGGAGCGGATGCGAACGCTCATCACTCAGCATGGGGCAGCGGTGACATTAACACAAGAGGTGAGTCTTTACTAGAATACATAATTCGTAGTAGCCTATATATAGCCAACAGGGGTGAGGAACCCACTTTCGTTGGGCCCACCTCCAGTAACGTGCTAGATATAACTCTCCATACAAAAGATATAGGTGTCGAGAACTGGAGGGTACTTAGTATACCCTCTTTCTCTGACCATAGATATTTAGCCTTTTCACTCGTTTTCACCCCCAAAATCGCTGCAACGCCTGTCAGAAATCCTAGGAATACGAACTGGGACCTGTACAGACGCACACTTCAGCGTAAACTTGGTAGCCCTATGGTTAGTAGCTCTACGGTCGCGCTCGAAGCAACCGTTGCAACCCTAACCTCTCATCTTAATAGCGCCTATCTTGCATCATGTCCTCTTGCCCGTGCAAGGCGTAAGTCCAAGCCACCTTGGTGGAACAAGGAGCTGGGCGATCAAAGACGCTACGTACGCGAAATCTTCAAGCTTGCGAAGCAGGCAGAAAGTGAAGTGTGTTGGGATGAGTACAAAGATTCACTCAAAGAATTCAAAAAAGCGGTCCGTACCACCAAAAGAAACTCGTGGAAGAATTTCTGTGGCAGTATCGAAAAGGTAACAGAGACGGCCAGACTTAGGAAACTCCTATCAAAGCAGCCTTCTGTTCCTGGCCTAATTCGCGATACCTGTGGTAACTGGACGAGTAATTGTCAGGAATCGCTGGAAGCTCTGGTTTCGGCACACTTTCCTGGAAATACCGTACCTACAGGTATCAACTCGCAAGAATATGTGATTAACAGCAGCGACGAAGCCAAAATACAGCGCTTAGTCACTCATGCCAAGGTTGACTGGGCGGTGAGATCTTTCGACCCATACAAGTCACCGGGACCAGATGGCATCTTTCCAGCCATGCTTCAGCAGGCCCTGGACTTGCTGATCCCTTGGCTAAAGGCAATATTTAAAGGGTGCTTGAGACTTGGTTATGTGCCTACAGCATGGAGAGAGGCAAAGGTTGTGTTCATTCCCAAAGCAGGAAAGACCAGCCACCTCTACCCTAAGGACTTTCGGCCGATCAGTCTCACATCCTTCCTACTCAAATCGCTCGAGAAAATCCTTGATGAAGACATAAGAGCCTCGTTGGGATCTGGTTTCTCGGACGCTCAACACGCATACATGAAGGGTAGATCTACGGAATCAGCTCTTCACACGCTGACACGAAGTATTGAAGGTGCTATGGATCACAAGGAATACGCACTCGCGGTATTTCTGGACATAGCCGGAGCTTTTAATAACGTGTCGCTTGAAGCTCTCAAGGAGGGGCTTCAATCGCTTGACACGAATAGCTGCACTTACCGGTGGATATGCAGTCTGTTGAACTGCAGAAGGATAAGTGCAGAGTGGAACGGTGCCATAATCTCTAGGGAAACGAACAGAGGAACCCCGCAAGGTGGTGTCATCTCTCCCCTACTATGGCTCCTAGTAGTCGACGGAATTCTAAAACAATTTGAAGGCAGAGCCACAAAACTAATTGCGTATGCTGATGACATCGCTGTAGTAGTCACAGGCATATGCCTTTCAACTCTCAGTGATCTGATGACAAGGTCACTGGACACGATTCACCGATGGGCCACTAATGCAGGGCTAGACGTTAATCCGGAGAAGACGGACCTACTGCTCTTCACCAGGAGATACAAAACCCCGCAGTGGACCCCACCTAGACTAAACGGCACTCTACTGACCCTGAAAACCCAAACTAGATACCTAGGAGTGGTTTTGGATAACAAGCTGCTGTGGAAGGCCAATGTGGAAGAGCGTGTGAAAAAGGCCAGTAATGCCCTATACGCATGCAAAAAGATGCTGGGCTGCACTTGGGGCCTCTCACCCACTCTAATGCATTGGTGCTACACGGCAATTGTTCGTCCGATACTGCTCTACGGCGTCCTAGTTTGGTGGAAGGCGACTAACAAAACGACGTACCTGAAGCCACTGGCACGCGTTCAGCGACTTGCATCGCTGTGCACTACAGGGGCTCTCCGGTCAACACCCACAGCGGCGCTAAACATCATTTTAGACTTACTTCCGATTGACCTCTACGCGGAGTACTCAGCTGCTCGTACAGCTGGGCGCCTAAAAGCGGCGGGTCTTTTTAAGAACATTCGCTACGGACATAGTTCAATAGGACAGGGACTCTCTGACGAAATTGACTATGTCATACCGCAGCTACAATTTGGGAAAAGGGTAAAGGTGACGATGGAGGAAGACGGCTGGCGTAAAGGCCTTATACCCAGTCACAATACCTATAACCTATTCACTGACGGCTCAAAGATGGAAAAGGGCGTTGGTGCTGGAGTATACTGCTCCGAGCTTAATGTAAGTCAAAGTTACAGGCTTCCGGACCACTGCAGCATCTTCCAGGCTGAAGTATTCGCCGCAATGAAGGCGGCTGAGTTGGCATGTACCAACACTTCAACTGGAACAAAGATTAATCTCTTCATAGACAGTCAAGCCGCTATCAAGGCTATTGTATCGCACTGTACATCCTCCTTCCAAGTCCTTGAATGCCAGGCAGCCATCCAGAGATTAGCTGCGGCTCGTAAACTGCATATCTACTGGGTGCCTGGACATAAAGGCATAATGGGGAATGAAATGGTGGATGCAATTGCCAAAAGCGGTGTTGGGCTTCCGGAGGGACAAATACACGACGTACGCCGACCGATAAAACACCTCTACGTTATGCTGGAGTGCAACGTGAAGCGCAGAGCTGAAGCTAGATGGAAAAATCTAGACAGCTGTCACACAGCGAAAATCATGCTGGCTCATTACGGCAGGAAACAAAGTAACTTCATAATGAAACTCTCACGCACTGAATGCAGGACCATCACGGGTGTGCTAACAGGACATTGCCTCTTAGCGAAGCATGCGCATAGGATGGGACTAACGGCAAGCGAATCATGCAGGATCTGCAGGGATCCAGAAGTCCCTGAGACCCTAGCACAAGTACTCTGCGACTGCCCAGCCATCTCTAGACATCGTCTGACCACCCTAGGAGAATCAACGTTTGTCGGTCTAGAAGAGGTGGCCAGGCTACAAGTTGGGCGGATACTTAATTTCGCTAAAAAAGTAAAATTTTTAACTGACCATAACGTTGCGTAATAACCTCGAATCTGGCACAGCTAAGGACCAAAAGGTCTATGCTAGGCTGCACTCTGTTGTGGCCGGCCAGCGTAACCTAACCTAACCTAATATAAGACCCAAAATAATGAAAGAGATTTATAGGTATTAAACTTTAGATAATTTGTACAAACTCAAAAATTGAGATTAAAATTGATAAGTAGAAATTATAGGCAGAAATACCAACCTTGGAAATCCTGAACTTGAAAGTTTAGAAAAAAGCTATCCCCAAAAAATTGAGTGCCCCTAATTATTTAAAAAAATATCAGATTATTTACAAACCTTCTAAAAGATCTAACTGGATACTTCCCCTAGAGATTCAAAGCTAATAATGCAGTTTGATCCAAAAATTTGCCAAACAATTTTAGAAAAAAAAATGGCGGACGTAAAGTCGGGCGCGGACGACTTTAGGATACCCTGTACCACTAGCTTGTAATAAAGTCCGATTTCTTCACAAAAAACCAAAACAGAAGAATTTTTAAGCAAAAATTTTTTTTTGACCGATCGTTCCTATGGGAGCTATATGATATAGTCAACCGATTTCAATAAAATTTGACACAGTGCTAAAATACCTTAAAAAAGATATGAATGCCAAATTTATTTCAAATATCTTTACAAACAAACAAAACACATCGAATTTTGTATAAAAAACGTGTTTTTGGACCGATTGGTCCTATGGGAGCTATATGATCTAGTCAAACGATTTGGATTAAATTTAGTACAGTGCTTAGGAACTATAAAATACTCAAGAATGTCAAATTTGATCCCAATATCTTAACAAACAAACGAAACACAACAAATTTTGTTAAAAAATGGATTTTTTGGAAGATCGGACCTATGGGAGCTATATGATATAGTCAACCGATTTTGTTCAAATTTGGCACATTGCTTAAGTGGTCTAAAAAATTTCCAAACGCCAAATCTGGTTACGATATCTTTATTAAAAAACGAAATATAACGAATTTTTCTTTAAAAAAGTTATTTTGGCCGATCGGTCCTATGGGAGCTATATGATATAGTCAACCGATTTTGATCAAATTTGGTACAGTGATTGGGAACTATAAAAAACTTTCGAATGCCAAATTTCGTTACGATATCTTCATAAACAAACGAATTATTTATCTAAAACGCTTTTTTTTTGTCGAGGTCGTCTCAAACACCCCCATGGGAGCTATATAATTTATCCCCGATATCAAAAAAATAAAATAAACTTGCCTCCTATGGAATAATATGGGATCTAATGTGAAAGTTTGGTAACTCTAGCTCTTACCATCTCTGAGATCTAGGCGTTCACACGGACAGACGGACAGACGGACATGTGTATATCGACTTCTCTATTCACCCTGATCATATTTTAGGTAACTTTGGGGTGTCTCCGACGTCTCCTTCTATATGTTACATACATTTTCGGCTTGCACAAACTTAATATACCCTGTATACCATACGGTACAGGGTATAAAAATGAACTATCCCATTTAAAAAAAGTTTATTTTATTATTATTTTTTTTAACATAGTTCCCAATGTCGACTTGATTCATATCCACGCCAAATAAAGAATGTTTAAAAACACTTGTCAAAAAAAACATATGTTAAAAAAGATATAATATAAAAAAATAATATAATATATAATAACATACTTAAAAAAAATATTTAAAATATTTAAGAATATTTTAATACTTTTTTTAAGAATATTTTAATATTTTTTTTTAAAGAATATTTTAATACTTTTTTTACAGCCGTAGAGGTAGTTTAACTAAGAATATCAGGTAGGAAAGCAACCTTGCCAATTCTGAACTTAAAAATACAAAAGGATCCATTTGATTATGGATATCATTTATCCTGGAGAATCATTTGCTACCCAAAAAATAGATTTTTATATTCTTAGTAATTGAGAAAAGCTAAGAAAAATATAAAAACAGCTGAATTTTAACTAAAAACTTTCCTTACAACCGAGCCATTCTCCAGAAATGTTTTTTTTGTCCTTTATATTTTTTTTGTCCTTGCCAATTTATAAGTACTCAGTAAATATTTTATTAATCTTGTATTTATATCGTAAGTTTTCCTTGAGTAATTATGAATCCGTTGGGGAACAGTGATTGCGAACAGTGAGAGGCTTCCTTGGAATCTCGCTTTCGAAAAAATCTAGGCATTTCCACGGTTATTTTTGTATAAATAACTCTTTTCCTACATTTCAAAACTTGCTACTTGCGCAGAAACATCTTATACCCCATCACAAAAATGCAACTACGCCACTGATACCAGCCATCATACGACACATCGTAAACTTTGGTAAAATGTTTCCTCAATCGTTGGTGTTTGGTATACCTCTCTATAGAGAGGCTTGCGTGCCGTTAAAGTTTGTTTACGCGGGTGGCCAACTCTGGTCACACTGCTGCATATGGTGGCCACGGCACTTGCACATTGTACGGGTTCCTTCCCCCCCACTTGGGACCCCCAGCAGCTGCAGCACTCACTACGTAGTGCAATTTATGCACCTCGAGTTCCCCCCGGATCAGCTGCTCACCTCCTGGACTGCTACTGATTGTTATTTATGTACGTGGCTGGCTGCTCCTCGAGAGTTTTTTGGGCTTGTTGGGTGTTAGTTGGTCTACTCCCAGAGCTGCCCATCCGCCTACACATGATATTTCGGCTTGGTTATGGAAGCTAGGCTGTAAATTTGTTTTGTTGAGGGCGTGGTTGGGCATTTTTTCTTGCTGGTGCCTCATAAATCGCCGTTTGGTAGTGCATTGGGCAAGTCTAGCAATTTAACAGTGGCTTTAAAACTGCCGACTTTCCCATAACCGAAACACGCAATGCTGGGGCACATCACTCAGACAAACAGTCAGTAAAGAGTTGCTTATAAAGACAAGATAAAATCATCCCGAAAACCCATTGTCAGTTTGGACATGGTTACATTGGTTACATTACGGCAGTGCCGCCTGCCTGCTTAACGTGCCCCCATAGAGCTATACAGTTTTTTATTATTTTGCCACATCGTTGAGACTTAGGGACAGTGGGAGATTTAGGAGAATATTTGGGAAAAAAACAGAAGATTGAGGGACGTTGTCGTGGAGTGTCTGACTGATAGCTATAGCGGAATGGGAGATTTAGATTTATTAAACAGCGCCAGAAGAAGGCGTGGTGTGATCCGCACTTGCCGTATGAGGACCTAGATATCCGAAAACAGAAGAGCTACCTCCCAAAAATCTACCTAGTCCGTCTTCAGGTTTATTAAACAACACCAGAAGAAGGCGTGGTGTGGTACGTACGTCCGTATGAGGACCTAGATTTCCAGTGCAGATATCGGGTTGTCTGGGAGCTCTCTCGCCGGCTCATCAGCTGCTTCGTTACCGGTAATAGTTCTTAAGCCTTGGGATTCCGCCAGAACGAACCGCCTACCAGCGTTTTAGGTAAGTTGGTCCCAGTTACGAAACCCTTATGACCTCGCATTTCCGAGTACAGTCTGGGCTACCTCCCAAACGTTGAAACTTCTGGACCTAGTCGGAGGTCTTCAGGAATTTTGTATACAAAAACGCCGGACAAGGAGGCGTAAGGGATGTGGTCGCGGAACGTCCGTACTGATAGCTACTGCGGGATGGGGATTCCAGATAGCTACTGCAGGATCGGAGCTTGTCTGGGAAGGTCTCTCGCCGGCTCATCAGCTGACTCGTCGCCGGCTCATAGTCTTCAGCCTTCGGATTCCGCTGAACGAACCGTCTACCAACGTATGTATATGAAATTAGTCCCAGTTACGAAACTCTAATGCCTTGCAATTCCAACTTCATTCTGGGAACTTCCCAAGATTGCTCAGATTTCAGCCACAGTATTTAATTTCTGTTCCATGCTGCGCTGTTTGCCTCACGTGGCTGATTCCATAAACCCGATAACAGGCCTGCCCCAACAACAGCAATAACAACTGGTTACAAAAACAACTTGCATCTACATATGGACGGACGGACTCCCGAGTAACAACAACAAATTTGTAAACAGACGCGTTTTCTTCATTGGAACAACAAACAAACGGACTCCGACGGCTGGCTGCTTAATTTAAAACGTTTCTAAAGACTATAGTCTGGCTATGACTATTAGCTCTTCTGCGGAAAAACAAAACCCAGCTGGCCAAGAAAGCCTCTTAGCCAGGTAAAGTGTGCTTGCGTGCCGTGGTAGTCTTAGTCGTATTTAAAATTTGTAAGTTTATCTGGAGAAGTCCGACGACGGACGGCTTTGTTTGCTTTTTTTAGTGGCAGCCCATGTTGTACAACAACTTGCAACATGCCAAAAACAAGCGTCGGCGGCTTTTGACCCGCTCATCATCAGCCACATCATCATCATCATCTTCTGTTGCATTTTGGCAAAATTTGTTGCACCGGAAAACGGAAATCGTTCAAATTGGTTGCATGGCAATTGAATTGCATTCGGTTGCAACTCAATGCTGTTGCTGTTGCATGAATTGGAAGTAACCATAATGCCTGAACACTGTGAGCATGTCGGACCTCCTCTAATCAGCCGACACAGACGATAATTGTTATGGATGCCAGAGAAGGTGGCCGGAAAGCTCCTAAGCCTAACCACATAATTGCCACCTGAAACAAATAGTGCATGAAATGTTTTCGGTTCTACGGATTGGATTGTGTGTGTGCTTGGGCGTGGGTCTTTGGGCTTATGTGAGGCTCCTGTTGTTGGCACTAACATCATTATTTGTTTGTGGCCGAATGCGGGTGAGTTGCTTGATTCCTGAATTTAAGCACAAAACAATTAACCCCAGCTTTGAACATGTGTACAATGTGATCCACAATACGAGAGACCTTGGTGAGTTGTTCTGTTGACCGACTTTTCTTTTAGGTAGCCAAATCATTTATGGCATTTAAATCGATTGGAAAGTTTAGCCATAAATTTATAAAGAAACTTTCAACATCTCCCTTGGCTTCACTTGTTCATCTTTTTCTTCATCCATGTCCATCTCGTTTTCTTCAGGGCTGTCGTGAGAACAGTGTGAAATATTTTGGGGGCTCTTGATTATCTTCGTTTGTGTCTTCGTCAGCTAGACTTTCCTTGGGTTCTCTTTAGGAACGTCGCGAGGAAACTAGATTAATTCATAGCATAATCTGCTTTACTCTCTTCAAAATACCTTTTGAGTTTCTTCAGGGTCATCGTGAGAATAGTGGCACATTTGCTTGGGGTCTCTTGATCGTCTTTGTTCGTGCCAACATCTGATTCATTTTCTTTAAAGTATCTTTTGGGCTCTCCTTAGAATTATCACGAGAAAAATAGAAAAGTGGCATTTCTTCAGGGCCGTCGTGAGAGCAGA